>JAQZBX010011673.1:0-42371 GCA_029593785.1 Cabassous unicinctus | reverse complement strand
AATCGTGTGCACAAAGCCTGCCCTTGTGCAGGAAGGAAAATGGTGACCCCAAACATGTAAATGTCAACATTTTTCTTTTCATTACAAGAAAGGTCTTTACTGTTAACATCACTTTTCACACCAGTTTTCAGGATGTGGTAGTGAATCTTTCTGGTTTCTCTCAGAGTAGACCAAACACCACAATGCTAAGAATAAACTCTTAATATCAATATTTCTTGGAAATCGGCATTGACAGCATTCCTTTACCAGACCATCAAAAAGGTTAAAAACATAGAAAACACCTATAATTCCAGGTGGAATAAAAATGAAAGATTGCAAATCAACAAGAGAGACAACTATGGGGCCCGATGCCCTTTTCATGACCAATGGGAATTCTGATTGTCAATACCAGAACTTCGATTTTAACAACTAAGAAATGGAAAACAGCAGACTCGTCATTTTCTTACATAGAGTCTTTAGTCCTCTTTTCAGCTTTGAATTCAGACCTTCTAGGGTCAACCTAAATGTGGAAAAATCTACTATGAAAAGTATGAAAAGTGACCTACTTAGAGTTCAGTGATATTTTAAAAGAAACCTTAAAGGTCACTTGGCAAAACCACTTGTGTTTCAGAGATGAAATGGGGCACAGCATGGCTGAGTGATTTGTCCGTGATGAGTTATCCAGTGAGTGGAGAACCAGGGCTCCAAGCCAGGTCTACTGTTAGAACTGATGACCTTTCATCTGTCCTGCAATCTCCTTTCTGATTATTTCACTTTGGGCAAAAAAAGGCAAAATATTGGAATATGGGGAAAGGATAGTTGAAATAATTCATCATTACTTTCAAGGGAAAGGCATACATAATCACAAGAAAAAGGTAGAAGGAGGAAGAGGAGATAATAGTTATCTGTTGTTATCAATTGTTGTGTTACAAATTTATCTATTCATTTTCCGCTATTTGCTGCAGAGAAAAGCCGTGTTTTCAAAGCAAGATTGCATTCACACAGGAGCCCAAGATCCTCTTCCCATCAGCAACACTCTAGCCACCCCCACCACCACCAACATTATTATTATAAGATAGCTAAGTCTGCAGAGAATAAATATGCCATTATCTTAACACCTGTCAGAGAGGAAGCTTTTTGCAAGCGAAGTTTCATGATAAGTGAGTAAGCTCATCGTGAGAAAAATCAAGGAAACAAAAGAGAAAGCTAGCATGAGTGGGGGCAGCGTGTATATGGGAATTCTGTACTTCCTGTATGATGTTTCCATAAATCTACAACTTCTCTAATTTAAAAAAAAATGGGTGTTAAAAAAATGAGAACACTAAAATGCTCTACATTAAGCATCAACAGGAATTGGGGATGATGAGAGAATAGAAGGAAAGAAGGATGACCATAAGAATGCACCCCAGCCAGACACAGAAATCTTGGGGAAGGCAGTAGATGTAGTAGAACCCAGTGAGCAGATCCTAAGGAACAAAACAATCCCTGGCTCACACCATATACATATATATTATGGCGTGTGATCAGTCAAAGAGGAAATGCTCAGTGTTTGGGCCAACAGGGAGGTCTGTATAGTTTACAGGGATTGACCAGGCCGCTGAGAAGTACAAGTTTCATTCATTCATTATGCCCCCATTCACCACAACAGGCCAAGGAGCAAATAAATATGACTTCTCTTTTCCTTTGTTCATTTTTTCTTTTTGTTTGTTCATTTGCTTGCTTCATGCTTTGTTGTTATTGTTGTTGTCTGGAGATGTCAAGGAGAAAACTACCTAGAGGAAAGCCTCAATCCTAACCCCAAAGGCCCCACAAAGGCCTTCGCCAAATGCTGGAGGATCTCTGAGAGTAGACTTGACTTATAAGAATCCCAGTGTGGGAAAAAAGATGATCTAGCAAAACCCTTTACTTTGCTGTGAGAAACCAAAGGCTAAAGAAGTAGCCAGCACCAAATGAGTCATCTCATTAGAATTTGAGCCAATACTGAATTTATCCACATTGAAAGATGCCTCATCCTATCACTCTAAGACATTCACTCTTTCTGACATGGAAGAAATCAAACACTCCTCCAAAATCCAGCATTCTTTTTCCTCAGCAGAATCATACTAAGGATGATCCTCACAGGATGTTCCTCACAGGAGCGCATATGAGCAAAACAAAACTTTGGCAAAGCCCAAAGCTCAGTGATTTCATGATCTCTTAGACAAAGAAAAGAAAGGAAATTCTAGAAATGAAGAAACTGCAAGGCAAACACTTACAATACAAGTCTAGGGAATCTGAGCGAAAGTAAAGTGTTAGTTGTAATAATAGAGAAAATAAATATATGAATTGTGATAAAAAGCTGCTATTCAAATAAAATGTATTTTTAGCAAACAAATGTTTTACTTCTTAGTACAAAATGCCAAAGGAAGCATTTGCTTTGGCCAAATTAAACTTTCTAACAATACGGAAAAATATTTGCTTTCAGAGTACTTATAGTCACCTTATATTTTGCAAATACTTTCAGATTTTCTGAGTTTCTGCCTGGACTAAACATGATCCATCCTCTGAGTTGTCTGGTTTCACTAAGGTTAAAGGAAAAGCTGCTGTGAGAAGTAGAATAATGGACCGTCAAAGATATCCATGCCCTATTCCCTGGAAACTATAAGTGTTACCTTATATGGCAAAAGGGACTTTGTAGGTGTGATGAAGTTAAGGATCATGAAATGGGGAAATTATCCTGTGTCCTTAGAAGAGGGAGGCAGAAGTAGGGGATATGGCAATGGAAGCAAGAGGGTGAAGTGATTTGAGGAAGGGAGTATGCACCAAGGAAGGCAGACAGCCTCAGAAACTGCAAAAAGCAAAGAAGCAGATTCTCCTCTAGCAGCTCCAGAAGGAACCAGCCCTGCCAACGCCTTGCTTTTAGCTCCCCTAAGACTCGTTTTAGACTTCTGGCTTCCAAAACTGTCAGGGAATAAATTTGCATTGAATTAAGCCACCCAGTTTGTGGTAATCTGATACAGCGACAATAGGAAACTCACACAGGTGTTAAATAGGATCAGTTTCCGCATGGTGAACCAAGGTGTGTTTTCATTTAAAGATAAAGAAACAGAGACAAATTTTTACCACACAGAAGCCAACAAAGTGGGTACCGTGCACATGGAGAGTCTGTGCCTCTAGTTTGACCCCTGAAGCCTCACCCAGAATCTGCATTCCCACCACTCCTACCACTGTTTCTCATGCAGCTTTTCAGGAGACTATATGAACACTTCTGGGGTGTTTTCATTTTCTTGGCTGCTAAAGTAGATACCATGCAGTATGTTGGCTTAAACAATGGGAATTTATTAGCTTACGGTTTTAAGGATAAGTCC
Organism: Cabassous unicinctus; assembly: GCA_029593785.1. Taxonomy (NCBI): domain Eukaryota; kingdom Metazoa; phylum Chordata; class Mammalia; order Cingulata; family Chlamyphoridae; genus Cabassous; species Cabassous unicinctus. The sequence continues at coordinate 39,045 of JAQZBX010011673.1, read as the reverse complement.
ACATCAAGGCATCATCAAGGTGATGCTTTCTTCCCTACGACTGGCATTCTGGGGCTGGCTGCCAGTGATTCTTGGTGCTGGGCTCCTCTGTCACATGGCAATGCACATGGCGGCCTCTCCTGTCTTCTACTTTCTCGTACAGATTCCATTTCAGCTTCTAGCTTCCCATGGCCTTTCTCTCTTTCTGTCTGAATTTCATTCTGTTTATAAAGGTTTAAGATTCATCTTGACTGGGTTGAGGCACACCTTAACTAAAGTAACTTCATAAGAAGCTCCTGCTTACAATGGGTTCACACTCACAGGAATGGACTAAGTTTAAGAACATGTTTTTCTGGGGTACATACAGTTCCAAACCACCACATGGGGTCTAAGGAATTTACAAATTTATAAAATGAGCTTAGAGTGTAATATAATCAATAAGTAATAAATCATATCAGAACAATTTCCAAGCAATTCCCTTTAGATGCCATTTTCAATTGTGAACACATTAAAAACATACATCAACAGTATTCAGGAATATTGATTCTTCCCAGAATTTGAGCAGAAAAGGAGTGTTGCAGAGGTAGCATCACCTGCATCTGATGATTCCAGAGCTTTGTTTCCAAAGTCTCCGACGAGCTAGACCTCCCCAACTTAACTACCCACTCCTGGGAGTGAGTCAGTCCTGTCTCAATCAGTTAAAGGTATGGGAGATTCACCTGACTCTCACCTCAAAGCCAGGCCTCTGATCTCGGCTTGGGGACCAGGCCTCAAATCTTGGCCATCCCTGCCAGCCTTGGAAGAAAGAAACTGAGATCTTTTTCAACACATCCTCCCTTTAGGAAGAATATGGAGGCTTCCACCGCAGAGCAAAGGCCAACTGCAGGAACGCTCATTTTACCTGGTTACTTTTTAAACATAAATAGCTCTCTGAACTAAGAAACTGAAGAAAGTCAATAATGGTGAGGGCATTTGTCAGAGAATAGAAAACAGGCGAGACTCCCTATCATCCTTTCCCATTTCTCAATTTATTTTGAAAGCATTTGAAAGGCTTCCTCCATCATATCTGAAAGCAATAGAAATTAATTATGTAGCTGGAGGGCTGATTGTGAAGGGAGGAAAATATTGATATTTCTTGACATATAAGAACAGTGTGTGTCATCACTGGCCCAATAATTTGCATTTTGTTCCACTCCTCTACCCTTCATCTTTTGTTATACAGCATTAAAGATGAGACTCCTACGCCACCCCCGGTATAAACAAATATCATCATTTTTCAAAACCAATGGAGAAACCGAGTCAGGAAGCATTCTCAAACCACAAAGCTTATGTCGAGCAGCTGTGGGCCTGATGTATCTTGCCCATGCCACCTGGCTTTGTCTTACCTTATACAAATTGTTCACCAGCAACTTAAGAGTATCTTAATCTTTAAAGGATCCCCATCTCTTCATGCATCAGATGTCTAGATTTTAACCTGTGTAAAACTGGGACCCAAAAGGTACAAACTCTTTTCTTAAACATTGGCTTTTCCCCAAGAAATGAAAGTAATGCATTTGCAAACATTCAATGTGTGAGTGGGACAATGAATTCTTACAAGGAAGTTTTCTCTCTGTCCTTTAGATCTTCCTGCATATATGAAAAAGAACTGTACTTTAAAAAATTGTTCTAGACGTCTGCCTGGTTTTACTGATTAGGGGAAACAGGTTATTTTCACCCAAAGAACATGGTGATATTTTAGGGATGCACAGAAGGTACATCTTTGCCCAGGCTGTGACTGTGGCCAAGAGCTTCCGGGCAGAACGGAGGGTCCAGCAGGCACCTGTAGAATCAGTCATCCCCCACCCACCCGCTCACCAGTGTGGGTTTGCAACACTATTCTTGGAGCTTCCATCTGTTGTCTAGCTGCTGGAAGTTCACAGCACCAGCAGTGGGGAGCAGTTCATCTCTTATCAAGTATCAATCCATTATTCAGCCATAAGTAGGCATGCAGTTCAGATCCATGCTACAACATGAAAGAAGCCAGACACAGAAGGACAAATGTTGTATGATTCCAGTCTATGAACTGTCTTAGTTGGCCAGGGCTACTAAAACAAATACCACAGACTAGTTGGCTTAAACAACAGGAACTTATTGTCTCACAGTATTGGAGGTTACAAGTCCAAGATCAAGGTGTCAGCAAGGCCATGCTTTCTACAAAGTCTGTTGCTGGAAATCCATAACTCATCTCTGCCTCTGCATGTGGCCAACTGTCTCATTCATCTAAATTTTCCCTTCTTCTAAGGACCCCAGACATACTGCATTAAGACCCACCCTGAATCAGTTTGGTCTCATCTTAATTGAATCTTCAAGGATCCTATATTCAAATGTGTTTACACCCACAGGACTAGGGGTTAGGACTTGAACATCACTTTGTGGGGGATATGATTCAATCCATAACATAAAATATCTAGAATAAGCAAATTCATAGAGAGAGAGTAGATTAGAAGTTACCAGGGGCCAGGAAGAGGGGGGAGTGGGGAGTTATTGCTTAATGGGCGCAGAATTTCTGTTTGGGGTGATGAAAAAGTTTCAGTAATGTATGGTGGCAATAGTAGCATGGCATTGTAAATGTATGTAATGCCACTGGATTGTACACTTAAAATGGCATGTTTTATGTTGTATATAATAAAAAGAATAAAAATAAATTTTTAAAAATATAAATAAAAAAATTAAATAAATTTTTAAAAATAAAGTAGAAGAATCAATCCAGAAGTTGAGAATAAAAAAAGAAAAAGAGAAAGATTTTCTCCTCCTGGATCAGTTCAACAAGTGCTTTTTAAGCACCTGGCCAACTTGCTCTGCAGAGTGGTATTTAATGAATAATCAGGGCTTCTGTCTAGATAAAGACAAAATTCTCATCAAGGCCCCAAAGCCCCGGGCAGCCTGTCCTCTGCCGGCTCCTCCAGCTTCATTCGGTTTGAAGCACACTTTCTGCCTCTGTGCTGAAGCTGCACGTTGAAGAAAACAAGCCTCCTCAGAGAAGGCCGTCTCTCAGTCTCTGGCTTGTGCTGATGCCCAAATCTGGGGTTGGCACCGTTTTTCTGGAATGGAGCAGAGAGTAAATATTTTAGGCTCTGCAGACCTGACGTTCTCTGTTGCAACTATTCAATGTGGCTATTGTGGCACAAAAACAGCCACAGACAACACAGAAACAAATGGGTGAGGTTGAGTTCTGATATTTATTTATGACACTGAAATTGAATCATTAATTTTCACGTGTCACAAAATGTTATTCTTCTTTTGATAGTTTTCCAACCATTTCAAAATGTAAAAAATCATTCTTAACTCATGAATCACAAAATCAGGCAGCAGGGCCAGCGGGTCCATCAGTGGCTGGCTCCTGTCCTCCGTCATCTGCCTACTCCAGATGAGGCCCTGTGACTAACACTAAAAGGCTTGGTTTCAGTAAACCTCCCAAACCACCTCGCCAGCGGGACAAAAACTGTGGCACTAGGTGACTTGGAGTCTAGAGGACAGTCCATGAATCCAAGTTATTTGCTAGCCATCACAACAAATTATCATTTCACAAAAACGCCTTTCTGGAAATGATACATGGGCATCCCTTATTTCCACGCAATAAACAACAGGGCTGACTGTTCCCATGGGTGTCCCAGGCTTGACTCTTCTACTCCAGAAAACTCCTCCCTGATCTAACACAGATTACCCCCTTTCCTGTCCGGGCCAAGGAGTCTCGTCAAGACTGCTGATGAATGTACCCAAACCTGTTCACCTGCAGGAATCTCACCTAACGCTCAGGATGACATGTGTAGCTTTTCAGCACTTTCATCTCTCCAGTAGCTCTGGCTTCAGCCCACAGTGAGCTGGAGAAACCGAAGGCGTCTATTAGGGCTGCTTCAGGTCAATGACAGAGGCTGGTGGGGTTGGTTCCCTCCACTCCATGTACCTGGTCTGTCATTTGGCCGAACCTCCTATGAGCTTTCGTGCTCACGTTTCCCGAAGTGGCCACCAGCACCCTCGCACCCCCGGGACCCCAACATTGTTAGGCAGTTTTGAGAGCTCAGTGTGAGGGCCGTTTTCATTTTCAGGCCCAGAAATTCATGAGGAACGTCTTCCAAGAAGAAAAGGAAAAGATGGCAAATAGTGGGATGCTCGGAAAGGGAAGACAGCACTTGGATGGGTTCCCTGGGGCAACAAATGAGTACCACCTGGGTGACTTAAAATAGCAGAAGTTTATTCTCTTGCAGTTCTGGAGGCAAGGTCCAAAGTCAAGGCTGGCTCCTCCTGGCGCTCTGAGGGAGCACCCTTCCTGGCTTCTGGCTGCTGCCGGCAACCTTTGACATTCCTTGGTTCATAGACGCATCACTGCATTCTCTGCCTCCATCGTCCCGTGGTGTCACCCCTGTGGGACTGTGTCCAAATCTCCCTCCCCTTATAAGGACACTAGTCACTGGGTTAAGATCCATCTTAACTTGTTCACATCTGCAAAGACCCTATTTCCAAATAACGTTACATTCACGGGTACCAGAGGTTAGGACTTCACCATATCTTTTGGGTGGGGACACAATTCAACTTGCGATAGCGTACAAGGTGGTTGAATTTGGGGGAAAATTGTTAGTAGGTAAAATAATGTCTATGTGAACTGGCTTTGGGAAAAGAGCAAGTTCCTGGCTATCTTGGAGGTTGGAGGAAGGAGGTTAGATTCGAGTGATTTCTTTTTCTTTGTAATTTTTCTGTGTTTTCCGAATTTTCTACAATGAACATGTATTCCTTTGGAAATAAAATTTAAGAATTCTATTACATTATATTCTACTAGGGAACCTGATAGTTTATTGTCAGTGAAGAAAAACCCGATTCATTTCTGTTCCTTTGCTTACTCAAGGCAGGGACTTGAAGCAAGGTTGGTATTTGAACATTGACCACTTTGTATGGTATGCGAATAAAACTGCTTTAAAAATTTTTTTTTTAAAAAGTGGTATTTGAAAGACTGGTTCAAAACATGCTTTCTTTGGCTGAGATTGTGTAACTGCTGCCCACCAAATTAAAAACCTGTCACAAAGCCTATGAACTTGAGCCTGTGGAAAAGGCTTGGTTAGCGCCACCCTCTGGAGCAGAGAGAATCCTAGTTAAGGTCAGTGGTGGAAACAAGTTTTCTTTGTGATTTCATTACAGCAATGGTTTGGTAACGCACAAATTTGAAAGGATTTGTACCCTGCAACAGAGGCTTGTCATACGTTTAAGAGACTCTGTGACTCAGATATGAGAGGCAATGGCTTTCTTAAATGGATACAAATACTACCAAATATGAGATGGGAAGAAAGAAATGAAAAGAAATTATCTAGAGCAGGAGCTGACAAACTTTTTCTGCAATGCATCAGATAATAAATGTTTTCTTTCTTGAGGGCCACACGATTCTTGTCACAACTACTGAACACTGCGTTGTACAGGGAGAGCAGCCATAGGCAATTAGACAGACACAATGTAAGTGAATGGGTGTGGTTGCGTTCCAATAATACTTTATTTACAAAAACAGGCAGCAGGCTGGGTTTGGTCCATGGGCCACAGCTTGCCAACCCCTGATCTAGAGATCTAATGCATTTTCAGAACTGTCTATCGAAGTGTATGATCATAAATATCGTATCAGCCTCACTATACCCTCAAGGGACGCCTCAGATTGCTTTCTAAAATAATAAAGTAAACATTGCAGGAAGATTTTCTTTTTTCAATTTTCAACATTTTTCTAGGGTTTTGGAGAAAATAAACAGACCTTAAATATCTGCTCTGTATTTTATTCTTGTTAATGAAAATCTCAAGTGACTCTTCAAAACTTTAAATATTTAAAGCACTCCATTTTACTTTTCTTCAGGGACTGGGTCAAGGCCTCCAGCAACCTTAAACAGGCCTAGAGGATAAAAATCCTGTACAACTGGAATGTACGTGGGCGGGTGCCCAGGCCTGAGTTAGAGAAGCAGGCTGGTCACCTCAGGAATAGATTTTGGAGCAACATCCCATACCATGTCAGCCGGCAGAGAAGCATGCCTTTTAACCCTTTCCAGTTCAAATTGTAGCAGGCACTGCCCCTAGGGCTCCGTAAGGTGCTTGGAAAATTTGAGGAGCAGGGTGAGGCAGCACGCCATTTTCCACGGAGTCAGGATATAGCTCCCTCCACCCTGTGACAAGCACATCTGTGGGTCTGTCTTCCTTGTCTTCCCACAATCATCACCACAGGCTGGGGTGCAATCCCCAAGTGCCTCGAGCTCTCAAGTCACCAAAGACCTGAATTAAGACCAGAAACTCCAACTCTAAGTTGAATATATAACATGGATCATCCTGAATTTTCAAATCACTTCTGATAAACTTTCTCCTGCTATAATTTAATTGAAAAGGGAGAGTTCTAATGTCAAATCCTTCTTTAGTAAGCAGAGGATGTCATTTACTTTCTTTTTAAATCTTTTCCTACTCGGGAAGCGGGTGTGGCTCAGTGGATAGAGCCCCCGTTTACCATATGGGAGGCCCGGGTTGGCGTCCCGAGGCCTCCTTGTGAGGGCACGCCGGCCTGAGCGGTGCGGTGGGCTGATGCAGCAACCTCACGGCAGGAAGTGGGTGTGGCGCAATGGACAGAGCACCCGTTTACCATATGAGAGGCCCCGGGTTCGCTTCCCGGCGCCTCCTTGTGAGGGCGGGCCGGCTCGCGCGGCGCCGTGGGCTGATGCGGCAAGACCTCACAGCAAGGGGGAGATAAGCAGACACAGAGAAGACACGCAGCGAATGGACACAGCAGCACAAGCAGCAAGGGGGGGATAAATAAAATAAAATAAATCTTAAAAAAAAAAAAAATCTTTTCCTACTCAAAAATTATTCTAATTTTGTTTGTGGGAAACCCTATCATGAAACAAATAAAGTTTAAATGGCCATGACTTTTTTCCCCAATGTCATCATCTCTATTCCCATGGAACAGGGTTTCTCTAACATTTGGGGCTGAGTAATTCTTTGTGCTGGGGGGAGGGGGCCTGTGCATTGCAGGATGGTTAGCAGCATCCCTGGACGGCTTCTACCACCGTACCCCTCCTCACCTCCACCACCAGCGGTGCCAACCAAAAAGGTTTCCAGCCATTGACCAGTGTTTCCTAGGTGACAAAATCACCCCAGTTCAGGATCACTGCTGTAGAACTTCAAAAATAGTTAGTGGTCAATTTTTCTTGGTGTCCTTGAACCTACTTCTCTACTCATTTCTCATCATCCACCCAATCAGTCATTATCCTTTTTTTTTTTTTAAGATTTATTTTATTTATTTATTCCCTCCTCCCTTGTTGTTTTTGCACTTGTGTCCATTCATTGTGTGCTTTCTGTGAATGCTTGTCTTCTCTTCTTGTCTTCTCTTTAGGAGGCACTGGGAGCCGATCCCGGGACCTCCCATGTGGGAGACAGGCGCGCAATCGCTTGAGCCACCTCAGCTCCCTGGTTTGTTGTGGCTCTCGTTGCCTCTCCTCTTTGTCTCCTTTTGTTGTGCCAGCCGTCTGCATGGGCCAGCTTGCCTTCACCAAGGAGGTCCTGGGAACAGAAACTGGGACCTCCCATGTGGCAGACAGGAGCCCAATCGCTTGAGCCACATCTGCTTCCCAGCCATTAGCCTTTGCTCTTTCTTCGTCTCTTCCCCACTCACACCTGTCCACCAAGTCCTGACTACTTTGCCTCCTAAACAGTTCTTAACTCCACGCTCTCCTCTCCAGCCCCCCCACAGATATTACTCTGGCTCAGTTCATCTCTTTGCTGGTTGCTCCTAATTGGTTTCCCTGACCCTACTCTTGTCCCTCCAAGTCCATTTTTCTTCTAGCCACTAAAGAATTTATATAAAGCATGAAGATCTTCAGTGGTTTCCCACTAGGGAATTTATATAAAATGCAAAGCTCTGCAGTGGTTTCCCATCAGATTCAGGATAAAGCCCACGGCCCCTGACAGAGCCTAGGAGATCTCCCATAGTCTGCTTAGGACCTGTGGAGCCCCTCTCCCAACACTCCCCCCTCCCTCCTGATTGACCAAGCCCAGCAAGCTATAGCTCCCCCGCACGGCGCCACGACGGTAGTCCTCCTGCCTTTGCACATGCTGCTCCCTCTGTCTGGAGGGCCTTCCAGGCTAACCTTTCTAACGTCTATTTCAAGTTCACATCCCCCAGGGAGCTGCTCCTGACCTCCCCTGCGGGCCTGGCCGCACCTCTATTGTTGCACTTACTACTTATGACCACCAGGTGGCAGCACAGGGCAGTGTTTTAAGAGCTCCAGTTCTGCACCCAAAGCTGCCAACTAATTCAATGATTTGGGCAAATCACCTAATGCCGCACAGTGCCTCATTTTCTTTATTTGTAAAATGGAGATAATAATAGAATCTACTTCATAGAATATTTATGTGAATTTATATGAGCTAATATATGAAAAGTGCTCAAAAATTTACATGGTAAATGCCCAATAAGAGCTAGCTGATGTTGTAGCATATTTTCTGTTTAGATGTCTTTCTCTCACAGCAGATGGTGAGTTCCTTGAAGACAAAATAAAAAAACAGCAACAACAACAAAGGCACATCTTAACTATCGCTATACTCTCAGCTCCTAGAAAGTTGCCTGGCAAAGAGAAGTCAATGATAATATAAGTTATAAATGAAAGTACATTTCTGGGAAATGATCAAATGATCACTTTTCTTCAAACACATCTTTTGTTTGCATTCCTTACTGGTTTTATTCCACAAGCAAAAGCTCTGTACAAGCCTCGATATTCTCAGAACACTATAAGAGGTCAAGAGCCCCATTTTTCTCTCTTTCCTATATTTTTTCACCATCAAAAATGCTCTGACCAAAGAACCATAATAAAAAGCATTCCCTTGCTGGACATCAAATGGAGCACAAACTTTGAAATTTAAACTCTGTAGTTCAAATGGTGAATCAGCCCAGAAGTATATTCTTGCTTTATGTATGTATTTTATTCTTGTTTTATTTAAATAATAAATGTTTTCCAAGTGCCTACTATGTGTTAGGCCCTAGAAATTTATAGATTTATTAAAATGTAGTTAGGGAACTCTCAAGACAGTGGGAAAGAAAGGTATATAGATAAAAGCACATACCACACTAATGTAAGATGTTAATAAGAGAAACCGGGCAGGGGCCAAGTAAAGGGGGTATATGGTAACTACACTTTCTGCACATTTTTTTCTGTAGGTCTTAAACTGCTGTAGAAATAAATTCTGTTGTTAAAAACACATACACAGGATGATGATTTTTGTAGCTGTCATTGGGACCAGTTCCTTTGGCTTTTAGGGGGTGAACTGGCCACCTCCAAATCAGATCCAGTCCCCAGAAGTGGATTTTGTTCTTGTTTGTTTGTAGACCTGCACAGTGCTTTTTTAAAAACGTAGCCTCTAACATCTAACATTCCACTCACACTCCCACAAGGCGACAGTGGCCATGGCTCTGGGTCAGCTGCCCCTTGGGACAGCTCACAGGGAGGCAGCTGGCCTCAGTCTCCTCTCTATTCTGTCCTGTGTCATCTGCCTGACCCCTGAGGTCATTCTAGATGGCAGTTTCCTTAGAGTAAGAGAGTAAAGACTAAGCTAGAATGATAGGGTGCTGGGCGAGACGTAAGAAGACGTGGGTTCAAATCCCAGCTCTCCCCCCAAGAGGCCGGGGCAGGTTATTTCACTCCCCAAGCCTGTGTGCGCACCCATAAATCAGGGACATCTGCCTCTGCCACGCCAAACTGCAGAGGAGTAAAGGCGGGACTGTCTCTTCAAATACCTAGTGGGCACTTAACTCAGTGCCCCACAGGTAATCTTGGTTTCTTTCCTTTCATCCTTGAAAGAAATACTTTTGGGGTGCCTTGTACTAATGTCAGGAAGCTCCTTTTAGTTTCCTCTCAAATATCCTAAACACTTCAGTTTTTAAAATAATGTGGGAAACATTAAGAAGGAAAAAAATAATAGCAATGTGGGAAACAACATTTGCTGTTCTGTCAAAGACAGTTTGATTGTAAGGTGCCCAGGGCAGGTCAGGAAAAAAGAGATTGTTACAAGTTTGTCCTAACTCTGAAGGGGCATCTTTTGTGTCACCCCTTTGTTTTAAAGTTGTTTTATTCACTCTAGCTGAGACTTTATGAATTTCAAATTATGTTATACAGAATTGCTTTTATGTAAAGAAAAAGGTAACCTCTTTTAGAACAAAAGATGCCATTTAATCACCAATGCAGTATATAGGCTGCAATATCCACAGCTCCATAGTAGAGAAAACCGAAGCTCAGAGAACTTAAGTGGCCATCACAGAGGCAAGCAGCGGTGGCAGGATTTGAACCAAAAACTGGGGCACAGTCAGGTGCATCATACCTGCCTCCAAACAAATGTATAGGTCAGGTTTAAACAAGAATAACAGGGTCCATGCCACAGGAGCCGCTTCTTAATTCCATCCTTGGGGTTTCACGTTTTCTAAATTATCTGAGAAGATTTTCAGCCATTTATTTATAATTCTTCCTCTGTGAACTGCTTGTTCAAACCCTTTGCCTTTTAACTCCCCCCTCACAGGAAGTTTTTTACAGCTCGGTTCTAATCACGCCACTCCTCCGCTTCAAAGTCCTGTCTGGTTCGTGGCTGCCTGGAGGATAAGGTCTGAATCCCTTCCCCCAGCTTACCAGAGTCCACCGTGGTTTCAGTAGTAACTCTAGGCCACCTCCACCACCCACGGTGTCCTAAACGCAGCCCTCCCAAACGGCACAGTCTGCCAGCAGCACGCGCCTGCCTTTCTCCCCTCGAGGCTCTGTCTGTGTCGGGGTTTCTGCCTGCAAGGTGTGCTGACTTCTTTTTCTGGCTGGCAAACCCCTTCTCTTTCTTCAAGACCCAGCTCATGAGTTACTCCTTAGTGGAGTTTCTCCTCCTCATCGCACCTGCCCCAAGCACCCCAAAACCATCTCTTCTCTTCTGCATGTTTCCATTGCATGTTGTATATATCTTAAATTAGAAATGATCACATAGTCTCATAATTATTGGTGGCAGTACCTGACTTTTGTGATAGAATTTTCATATAGTTAGAGACAAGTTCATTCATTTTCTGATAAAGACAGGCTTTGGGTTTATGTAACGCATCTTTTCCTCCCATTAAAGTGACTATATTGGGAGCCAGGGATAAAAAGAGATTTGGCCTTAGAAGCTCAGAAACTTATGCTAAGCCACAAAGGAAGCATCTAAACGTCAGCCAGCACGGCTGATTGAAGACGGCTGTGAATTCCTTTTCACTCCCCTTTCCAGAAGGGAAGAGACCATGTGGAGATAAGAGGCAGGATAAGAAACGTCTTTGTATCTTGTTGAATACACAGATTACTGGAAGCTCTGGTCCAGGGATTCAGATCCCTTAAACCTAGAGCAGATCCCAGGAATCCGCATTTTGACTAGACTCTAAGATGATTCTAAGGCAATGGCCCCTACCTGGAAAGCCACTAGCCTAGATATTAGCAAATGTTGTGAAATATTGCACATAATTGAATCATAGTAGCTTGACTATGTTTCAAATCTCTAAGGAGCTTCTCCTTATGGGAATTTAGATTACTGTTTATATATATATATAAGCAAAAGCCATCTTAATTGTTGTACTCTGAATGTAATGAGATTAGTTTACCTATCAAGGAATACACCTCCAGTTAAATTTACTTCTGGCTGTGAATTATTTGTTTAAAGCATAAAGAGATAAATAAATACAAGGTATGACTTAACTGCATTGCCAGCAAATTCAGATAGATTATAGTATATTTTCCTCAAGTAGTGGTAAAAGAGTTGAAAGTTAATCCTTTTGTAGCAGTTCTGAATCTAGGCATAAGGAAAAAAAAGTGTAACAAGTAACTAGATAATATAAAGGAAAAGAAAGTTTTCCAGAACCATCACTCTTTCCTACTGTTACATTTTGCAATTTAAGGAAAGCATATTGTCATTATTTGAAATAAATCAACCAGCAGTGTTTTAGTTTGCTAAAGGCTGCCAATGCAAAAATACCAGAAATGGGTATATTACTTATATAATGGGAATTTATTAGGGTAAAATCTTAAAGTTCTGAGGGTTTGAAAATGTCCAAATCAAGGCATCATCAGAGATGGTGTCTCACCGAAGCTCGGCTGCTGACAATCCTGGACTCCTGCCACATGGCAAGGCAAAATGGCGGCTGGGCTGTGCCTTCTCCTCCAGCTCTCTTTCTCCCCGAGCTCATCTGTGGGCATTGGAGCAAATGGCTCATTTCTCCCCGGACCTTGTCTCTTCAGGTTCAGGCTGCTCCACTGATTTCAGCCGCCGGCCTCTCTCTCAGTCTTCAGGGTTTCTCTGTCTTTCTGTAGCTGTAGGCGATCCTGGAGTCCTCTCTCACATGGCAGGGTAAAATGGCAGCTCTCTTTCTCTGTGGGTTTCTTCATGCTTCTCCCATTTATAAAAGACTTCAGCAAGAGGGCCAAGATCCACCCTGGGTCACGCCTTACTGAAGTACTCCAACCAAAGGCCCTCAACTGAATTCAATCCAGTCGAAGGGTCCCACACCCGCAGGAATGGATTCGCTCCAAGAACACGAACTTTCACAAAAGCTTCAAACTGTTACAAGCAGCTAAATTCTTTTTCTAACTAGTAAGAGAAATAATTGGTAATAGTAAGTAAGAAATTACAGGTCTTAAGAAACAGACAATAGAAAAGAGAGGGATGTAATCATTTCATGCTATTGTTTCATCCCTTACACTCAAATTCCCATTATGATAGGAGAGGGAAGTATTAAGATAACTTCAAGCCATACAATGCTGGTTTGGGAGAATAAAGAAGACAATCCAGGGCCATGTTTATGCTGCTGGCAACCACCACTCAGTAGAACAAAAAGCCAAATCTTTTTAAAGGACAGTTTCTAGTAGAATCTATATGTTGATATGTCTAAAAATGCTCATTGTTGCATTGTTTACAATATCAAAAAATTGAAGCAACCTAAATGACCATTAATGGTAACATAGTTAAATAAACTGTTGTAAGTCTATATGATGGAAAACTTTTCAACAATTTTTTAAAGGTATGCATAGTCTAGATGGCAGGCAGTACTAACAAGTGAGAAAAGCAATTTGGCCCAAAATGTATACAGCGTAAAACCATTTCCCAAATATTAACTATAAATTGGTGTTTTGATTAGTTAGGTTGCTGGAATGCAGTATACCAGAAGCGGGGATTTATTTGCTTGTATGCTTACAGTTCTGAGGCCATGAAAATATTCAATTCGAGGCATCATCAGGCGATTTCTCCCTGAAGACCAGCTGTTGGCCGTCCTGGGCTCCTCTCTCACATGGCACCGTCTGCTGGTGTCTCCCTTCTCCTCCAAGTTTTGTTGCCTTCAGCTTTTGGCTTCCTCTGGTTTTCTCCCTGCTCCGGTGGCTTTCTCTCAGCTCCTGTGTGTTTCTCTCCATATTTATCCTGTTTATAAAGGACTCCAGTAGGAGAGTTAAGACTCACCCTGGGCCAGCCTCTACTGAAGTAATGTAATCAAAAGTTCCCACTTACAATAAGTCCACACCCCAGGAATGGATTAGCTCTAAGGACATGATTTTCTGGGGGCCATACAGTCTCAAACTACCACAACTGGCATATGCGTACAAACAACCCTACAAGCATCGTCACCAAGAATAAAAGTGCTTATGTCCATAGGATGAGAGTCACAGTGAGCTTTTGCATCCTCCTTTACACCATTACCACAATCTACTCTTGCAATCTAAAATTAGCACCGATTCTGATAGACTGGTAGAGAGACAGATGTGTCCACTCTTTGTAAAGCTGCATTGCCTTGTGGTCCATCTTGGTACAGATTTACAGTTATGCAGGAAAAATAAAAAACAAACAATATAAATCTTCACTGCATGCTCTTAGCCAAGATCCAAGTGGGAAGTACATTACAGGAACCAGACCAAAGCATCCTAAGCGGCTTCTTCCTTGGCTTTCTCCCCGTTCTTCCCATCACAGGATGGCAGAGTCCCGCATCTTGCCGCCACTCTCTCAAAACTCAGAACTACCCCCAAACTCTCTAACAACTCAGTTCTGACAACCTCTGGACCCCACCTCTCTTCTTTCCTGAGCTACCCTTTCCCTGTCCTTCCTAAGACAAGTCGATTTTGTCTTTCTGGACATCTTTCAGTTCTCCAATCTGAGAGCTGGCAGACAAACTAAAAACCTGTGGGTGGAAGAAGGAGATGCATATTCATACATGAATAGCATTTATCTATATAATGAATTTTATAAAATATACACATACACATATACACACCATGAGAATGACCCCACTTCAGTAATTTTCCCAAGAAATACATGCGATGCAACAGCTTAAATGAGAGAAAAGGAAACAAGGGGTCTTCTATATCAATTGTTAACATTTAATTTAAAAAAACACAATATTCAACAAAACACCTCATGCTCTTTCTAGTACAAAGAGCAGTTTCTATATAGACTGAGGTAATGATTTAAGAAGATAATCCCTCCACTATAAAAATAAACTTGCAGGGAAATGGCCATAAAGAGGGATTATTGCCAGTTATTAACTTTGCCCTTTCCTGGGCCACCGCTCTTTACTCTCTTGTACTACGTGCCAAAAGGTCGTTCCAGAAATGCTGGCTGATCCAGTATGCTCTTGGCCCTCCTTCTGCATCACCATTACGCAGCCTCATTGGCCTTCTTACAGATATCCTTGTAACCAGCGTTCATCTCTGGATCAAGGCGTGTGCGGAACATTACAAAAATGCTCTGCAACTAGCAACCATGGCAGATGTTCCTGGCAAAAAGTTCCCAGCTAAACATAAGATGTTAAATAAAAATTTGTTACCTTAAATATATTCACACAACTGTTAAAAATGGTCTTCTGTTACCAAATAATTGCTAAACACAGGTTTTGAAAAAGAAAGAGAGCACATGAGGTCACTGGACCGTGGTGAGGCAGGGGACGCCGCCATTGGGAGCATAGCATGGGGACAGTGGTGAGCACAGAGCACCAAGGCCAACCTTGATCCTCCTCACAAATTGCTTCAGGTAACACTGAAAGGCCCTGCTCCTGGGCTCCAGCTTCATACAAGAGCATCCCTGGGGCACAGAGCATCTTTGTGCCCCACCCCTCCAGGCAATTGGAGGCTTCAGCAACCCACTCTGCAAATGCTGATGGTCCACCCATAAGTTTTAAGTTTGTCTGCCAGCTCCCAGAGCAGAGAACAGAAAGACGAAACAGATTCATAATAGAAAGGACAGGGAAGGAGTAGATCAGAAAAGGAATTAGGTGGGATCCTGAGAAAAGAAAGCCAGGACTGAGTTCTTAGAGAATTCAGGGGTAGTTTGGAGAGACTAAGTCTAAGATAGTTTGCCTTAGACTTTTAAGTCTTCAGCTATGTATGTTCTGAAGAATAGGCAACGTGTTTACAGAAACCCAAACATGCCAAGAAAAGTTCTTGTAGATGAGGGAGCCATGTTGGGGTGGGGAGGGGCAGAAGGGATAGAAAAATAAAAAAGAATTTTTTTAAAGACCAGGTGCTCCTGTCCAAGGGACAGCATATTAAAAAAAAAAAAAAAAAAGTCTGTGATGGTTACACTAATGTGTCAACTCAGCCAGGTAATTCTGCCCAGTTTTTGGTCAAGCAAGCACTGGCCTAATATAAGGACATTTATGGGCTTTAGTCATCAGTGAGTTTACTACGTAGATGGCTGATCACATCTACGATCAACCTGGGAGATTGCCCTCAGCAATGAGTGATGTTTTATCTAATCAGTTGAATGCCTTAAAGGGGAAGTGATTCCAGCATTCAGAGAGAATTTCCCAGATCCTCTTTGGACACCCAGTGTCTCCCGGAAACTCATCACAGACCATTATTGGACTTTCATCGGAGCCCCTGTTCTGCAGACTCCCTGCGGAGCCTGGACTTGTGCATCCCCACGGTCATGTGAGAGAATCTTAGAGATCTCATACTATTTATAGATAGTATTCTCCTGTTGATTCTGTTTCCCAAAAGAACCCTGACTAATACAGCTTGGTATTGGGAGTGGTTCTTGAGGAACAGAATCTTAAACAAGGGCTGTCTGAGGTGGTTCTGGGAGTTTTACAATTGGCTCTCTACTCTAATTGGACTCAAGGGTACTAATGACTCCCTTTCCAATAATGAAGAGACCACTAACAATCCATTGCATGAGCTGGCAATAGAGAAACACAAAATATCATCACTGCATTCCCCTACTTCCATGCTTATAAGAGGCAAGGATCTGGTGAGAGTGTTTTCAACACCTTAACAGAGTTTTGTTGACTCAAAAGTTACAATGATGCTGGCTGGCTCCTCCTAGATACTCTGGATACAGTTACAAAAGAAAGAGATGAGCTAAAGGCTTCAAATTTGACACTTAAACGCCACATGAATGATGTAAAAGTTTCAATGTGTGCTCTGAAAGAAAATCTTGTCTCCTGTAGCCACAGACTTGAGATATCTGAGAACCAAGCTCAGACTCTCATTGTACGATAGCAGAGTTACAAAGGAAACTAAAATCTTAACCCTGAGAGTATCTGAGGTTAAAGTGAAGGCATTGCTTGAAAAGGAGTAGAACCCAGAGGATTGGGATGGAGACATATGGGATGATGATATTATTGGTGGGGACATTGGAGCCCTAAATTCTGCTGAGACTTTACCAGATAAACCTGCCATGGCCTGCCCTGTGGAGACCACGCCTTGTCATCCAGCCTCCAGCTTGCCCCAGGGAGTCCAGACTTCCTTCCTGCTCTGAGGTGGGTACCAGCCAAACTGAAGCCTGCACTGTCCTGCCTCTGGCCTGACCCAGGGAGTCTGGACCTCCTCCCAGCCACGAGGCAGGTACCAGCCAAACTCTAGCATGCACTGCCCAACCTCCAGTCTTCCCTGAGGAATCTGCCTTCCAACCCCTCCAGAAGAGATTAATTCTGTCTCACCAGAAGAAAATGCAAAAGAATGCCCTGAGGTCAGTAGCTTGCATGACATCTCTAATCCTTCTTATCTACCCTCACCACCCCTCTTCTCTTCCAGACCTATTACTATACTAAAATCTCAACAAGCCCCCAAAGGTGAAATACAAAGAGTGACCCATGAGGAAGTACACTATATTCTGAAGAACTGCATGAGTTTTCCAATTTATGTAGACAGGCATCAGGGGAGTATGTGTGGGGATGGATACTAAGGGTATGGGATAATGGTGGAAGGAATATAAAGTTGGATCACACTGAGTTTATTGACATGGGCTCACTAAGCAGAAATTCTGGATTCAACATTGTAGCACGAGGGATTAGAAAGGGCTCTAACAGTTTGTTCGGGGGGGCGGGGGGCTGACTGGAACATGGACCAAAAGATGGCCTAGCATGTCTGAGGTTGAGATGCCCAATTTGCCCTGATACACAGTAGAAGAGGGGATTCAAAGGCTTAGAGAGATTGGAATGCTAGAATGGATTTACCATTTGAAACCTGCCCACCCACCCCAGGAATGCCCAGAGGACACATCTTTAACCAGGACTGTGAGGAATAAATTTGTAAGACTAACTCCATCTTCCCTGAGGAGCTCTGTGGTTGCTCTTCTCTGCAGTCCAGATATTACTGAAGGGAGGGTTGTAATGGAATTAGAATCCTTAAACATTATGGGGATGATTGGATCTGGGGCTGGTAGAGGTCAAGTATCAGCAGTTAATCACCAAAGACAAGGTGGGCGTGGCTACTGCAATGAAAGTCAGATTCAAAGCAGCACCCGAAATACTCTGAGTCACATGGAGTTATGGCATTGGCTAATAGATCACGGGGTACCTAGAAGTGAAATAGATGGGCAGTCTACTAAATTTCTTCTGGATCTGTATAAGCAGAAGAGTTCTCGGTCGAGTGAACAAAACCCTAACTCAAATTATTATTATTTTTTCTTTTTTTGTTTTTTATTGTGGGTAAAAATCAAATTTTTCACAATACATGCCAATATTTGTAAAATGATATATAAATACATATGCATATATATGTGCATTTGTTTACATAAATTACAGATGCAGAGAATCATGGCGCCTTAATCGATTCCCAGACTTGAGACCGTTTGCAGACACAGAGCCCCTTGAATGAGGGGAAGGCCAGGTCCTCTTGGGGAAGGATCCTGTAAAACTGCCAAAAATTTACAACGTTAATCTTCCTCCCACCTTTCCCAAGGAGACCTACTGCCTTTTACCAGAGTAACTGTGCATTAGGGAAAAGGAAATGCATTTCCTTATTAGATTATTAGACACTGGATCAGAAGTGACATTAATTCCAGGAGACCCAAAATATCATTGTGGTTCACCAGTCAGAGTAGGGGATTATGGAGGTCAGGTGACTGACAGAGTTTTAGCTCGGGTCCATCTCACAGTGGATCCAGTGGGTCCCCGGACCCATTCTGTGATTATTTCCCCAGTTCTAGAATGCATAATTGGAATAGAAATACTCAGTAACTGGCAGAATCCCCACATTGGATCCCTGACTTGTGGAGTGAGGGCTATTATGGCTGGAAAGGCCAAGTGGAAGCCACTAGAACTGCCCCTGCCTAGCAAAATAGTAAATCAAAAGCAATACTGGATTCCTGGAGGGATTGCAGAGATTAGTGCCACCACCAATGATCTGAAGGATGCAGGGGTGGTGATTCCCAAGATATCCCCATTCAACTTTCCTATTTGGCCTGTGCAGAAAACAGATGGATCTTGGAGGATGACAGTAGATTATTGTAAACTTAACCAGGTGGTGACTCCAATTGCAGCTGCTGTCCCAGATGTGGTATTATTACTTGATAAAATCAACACATCCCCTGGTGCCTGGTATGCAGCTGTTGATCTGGCAAATGCTTTTTTCTCAATTGCCATTAGTAAGGACCATCAGAAACAGTTTGCTTTCAGCTGGCAAGGCCAGCAGTATACTTTCACCATCCTGCCTCAGGGGTATATCAATTTTCCAGCCCTGTGTCATAATATTGTCCGCAGGGACCTTGATCGTCTCTCCCTCCCACAAGACATAACACTGGTCCATTATATTGATGATATCATGTTGATAGGACCTACTGAGCAAGAAGTAGCAAAGACTCTAGACTTATTGGTAAGGCATTTGTGTGAGAGAGGATGGGAGATAAATCCAACAAAAATACTGGGGTCTTCCACCTTGGTGAAATTTATAGGTGTCCAGTGGTATGCAGAATGTCGAGATATCCCTTCTAAAGTGAAAAATAAGTTGTTGCATCTGACCCCTCCTATGACCAAAAAAGAGGCACAATGCTTAGCTGGTCTCTTTGGATTTTGGAGACAACACATTCCTCATTTGGGTGTGCTACTCTGGCCCATTTACCGAGAGACCCGAAAAGCTGCTAGTTTTGACTGGGGACCAGAACAAGCTGCACTGCCACTTGGGCCATATGATCCAGCAGATCCAATGGTGCTGGAAGTTTCAGTGGTAAATAGAGATGCTGTCTGGAGCCTTTGGCAGGTCCCTATAGGAGAATCACAATGCAGACCCTTCGGATTTTGGGTTTGTTTTTTTTTATTTTTTTTATTTTTACCGGGAGGTCCCGGGGATCGAACCCAGTCCCTCCATATGGGAGACGGACGCCCAACCATTTGAGCCACATCGGTCCCCCAACCCTTAAGATTTTGGAGCAAAGCCCTGCCATCCTCTGCAGATAACTACTCTCCTTTTGAGAAACAGCTTTTGGCCTACTACTGGGCCTTAGTAGAAACTAAAATACTTGATGCCATGGGCATCAAGTTAACATGAGACCGAAGTTGCCTATCATGAACTGGGTATTGTCTGACCCACCAAACCATAAAGTTGGGTGTGCACAGCAGCACTCCATAATAAAGTGGAAGTGGCATATATGAAATAGGGCCTGAGCAGGTCATGAAGGCACAAGTAAGTTACATGAGGAAGTAGCCCAAATGCCCATGGTCACCACCCCTGCCATGTTACCTTCTCTTTCCCAGCCCACAGCTTTGGCCTCCTGGAGGGTTCCTTACAATCAGTCGACTGAGGAAGAGAAAACTAGGGCCTGGTTTACAGATGGTTCTGTACGATATGTAGGTACCACCCGAAAGTGGACAACTGCAGCACTGCAGCCCTTTTCTGGGGCATACCTGAAGGATAGTGGAGAGGGCAAATCCTCTGAGTGGGCAGAACTTTGAGCAGTGCAGCTGATTGTTCATTTTGCTTGGAAGAAGAAATGGCCAGAGGTGCATTTGTACACTGATTCATGGGCTGCTGCCAATATTTTGGCTGGATGGTCAGGGACTTGGAAGGAACATGATTAGAAAATTGGTGACAAAGAGGTCTGGGGAAGAGATATGTGGATAGACTTTTTTGAGTGGGCAAAAAATATGAAAATATTTGTGCCCCATGTGAATTCTCACCAGAGGGTGACTGCAGCAGAGGAAGACTTTAATAATCAAGTGGATAAAATGGCCCACTCTGTGGTTAACGCTCAGCCTCTTTCCCCAGCCACTCTTGTTATTGGCCAATGGGCTCATCAACAAAGTGTCCATGGAGGTAGGGATGGAAGTTATGCATGGGCTCAGCAACATGGACTTCCCTTCACTCAGGCTTACTTGGCTACAGCCACTGCTGAATGCCCAATCTGCCAGCAGCAGAGACCCACACTCAGCCCCCAATATGGCACCATTCCCCAAGGTGACCAGCCAGCTACCTGGTGGCAGGTTGACTACATTGGACCACTTCCACCATGGAAAGGGCAGTGATTTGTTTTAACTGGAATAGACACACATCCAGACATGGCTTTGCATTTTCTGCATGCAATGCTTCTTCTAAAACTACCATCCGTGAACCCACCGAATGTCTTATCTACAGCCATGGCATTCCACGCAGCATTGCTTCTGATCAAGGAACCCAATTCACAGCAAATGATGTGAAGGAATGGGCACATGCCCATGGAATTCACAGGTCTTACCATGTTCTCCATCATCCTGAAGCAGGTGGATTGATAGAACGGTGGAATGGCCTTTTGAAGATTCAACTACGGCACCAACGAGGTGGCAATCCTTGCAGGGCTGGGGCAATGTTTTCCCGGAGGCTGTGTATGCTCTAAATCAGTGTCCACTGATTTTCCCATAGCCAGGATTCATGGGTCCAGGAATCAAGGGGTGGAAATGGGAGTTGCACCACTCACTATTACTCCTAGTGACCCACTAGGCAAATTTTTGTTTCCTGTCCCTGCAACCTTAAGCTCTGCTGGTCTACAGGTTTTAGTCCCAAAAGGAGGAGTGCTGCCACCAGGGAACACAATGATTCCATTGAACTGGAAGTTAAGACTGCCACCTGGCCACTTTGGGTTCTTCTTACCTCTGAATCAACAGGCAAAGAAGGGAATTACTGTACTGGCTGGGGTGATTGATCCTGACTATCAAGGGGAAATAGGACTGCATTTACATAGTGAGGGTAAAGAAGAGTTTGCCTGGAGTACAAGAGATCCTCTAGGGCACCTCCTAGTACTACCATGCCCTGTGATTAAAGTCAATGGAAAATTGCAACAAACCAATCTAAGCAGAACTAACAATGGCCCAGAATCTTCAGGAATGAAAGTTTGAGTCATTCCACCAGGAAAAGAACCACGGCCAGCTGAAATGCTTGCTGGGGATAAAGGGAACATGGAATGGGTAGTGGAAGAAGGTAGTGATAAATATGGACTTCAACCACGTTACCAGTTACAGAAACGAAGACTGTAATTGTCATGAATCCTTCTTCTTTGTTTAGTTTTGAGTATGATTGTATATGTACATAAAACAAATTTGTTTTCTTCCCCAACATTTTCCCTTATCATGTGACAAGTTGTACTAGTTTCATGTCATAATATGAAAATTTAAGAGTGAATATTACCCAAGGACTTGCACCCTCTTCTGTAGGTAATTAATGCATTTTCAATCGTACACAGGAGAGTTGAACATTGTTAGGTGGATATATATACATGTATATACATATATATATGCCTGTCTGTTATTGTTTTTACTTAGAGACTAAGTACAGTTTAAGGTAATGTGTATGGTTGCCGAGCTGATAAAGGGTGGACTGTGATGGTTAGGCTAATGTGTCAACTCAGCCAGATAATTGGGCCTAGTTTTTGGTCAAGCAAGCACTGGGTTAATTGTAATATAAGGACATTTATGGGCTTTAGTCCTCAGTGAGTTTACTGAATAGATGGCTGATTACATCTGTGATCAAGCTGGGAGATTGCCATCAGCAATGAGTGATATTTTCTCTAATCAGTTGAATGCCTTAAAAGGGGAAGTGATTCCAGCATTCAGAGAGAATTTCCCAACTTGTCTTTGGACCGCCAATGTCTCCTGGAAACTTATCAAGGACCTTCATTGGACTTTCATCGGAGCCCCTGGTTTGTAGCCTCCCTGCAGAACCTGGACTTGTGCATCCCCACGGTCACATGAGAGACTCTTACAGATCTCATATTATTTATAGATATCTCCTGTTGATTCTGTTTCGCAAAAAAAAATCCTGACTAATACAAAGTCCAACAAAAAGAAAACTTGTCTTTTGCACGAGAATATGCACTGACAATGTATTATGAAGAGATTCAAGTATTCATAAGCTATTTGGAAAACTAATAAAGGTTTGATTTTTTTTTTCTCTACCCAAATGTCACTAGAAAAGTTATTTCTGTCTAGTGTAAAAATGAAGGAGAAGAAAAAAATGTCTTCTACCACTGTTTTTTTAATTTATTAGTCATGTACCACTTTCTACCATGTACAAGATTTTTTTCAAGTGCAAAAATAAGAATGAAAGAATAAGAAGGAGAGAAAAATTTCGGGTGAAGTCAGGAGTGGGTTTCATACAGAAAAGGATGCCAGGAGGTCTTGAAGAGGAGTCTCAAATTTGGGTGTCAAACCTCCAGGAGCAGGGCTGGCACAAACAAGACAAAACATTACAGAGCTGTGATTTGGATTTTTGAGAGCAAGCGTAGTGTGGGAAGATGAAGAGATATGCAGTTAATCCACGGACAGGATCTCAGAACAAGGGTTCGTGGTGTGTTGCAGGGGAATTCAGTCAAACCGTTCTTCTCTCCTAATTGAATGGGCCATAATCAAATCTTTCATTAGCAAATATGGCCTTTAGGGATAGTAAGGTGGGACAAGAGGAGGATTCTAAAATATGTGGAAAACATTTTAACAATGAAGAAGAATAGCTTACATGGATCATCTGAAGCATAACTTTCCTGAATTTCCACAAACAACTTGTGACTGCTTGATCTATCTCTGTGGATTAGAGGAAGTCCAGTCATTTATTAGAGTGCAGCTGGAGTTCATCTTTTCCCATCTAACCTACCTCTCTTGGGTATTATGCACAATATTCCATTTTCAGGAATTATTGAGTCCATTTTTCACTATGCATCAAATTAGATGGTGGGAGTTTGGTGAGAAATAGTCATAGAAAGAAGGGTTTTACATAAAGTTTAAAGGTAACCACATGCATTTCCCCAGGAAGAAAACAGCTCAGGGTGGATCAATAGAAACTGATCAGAAGAGATGAACTCTGAGAAGCCCAAGCGAAGAAAAGTAATTACCAATATACTTCTCAGTTGAAGCGTAGATCACCTTGTTTAATTATTTGCTTGTTTATCTATATTCCACCTCATTTCACAAAGGATTTCAAAAACTGGCTTTCAAAAATGCATGGAAAGATAGAGTTGAAAAGTAATGGCAAGGGGGAAATGTCTATGTAAGTGAAAGATGAGGAAAGATGGATCCAGAGACCTCTACACTCTGCAGTCCTGCTCACCCTCAGAATGGCCAGAAATGCTAAGCTTCTTCACGAGGTCAAGTGAGGAAGGCTGTCGGACCCAAATCAACATGGCATCCATAGTATTTAAAGTCCACGCGCAGAAAGTTTGTTCAGAAGATGACGTTAGCCCAGTAAACAGGGTTGATTAATTGACACCTTCCTGGACACAAAAAGATGATCATAAAGTCGTGTGTCTTTCTCATTTTAAATATAATTGAAAAGCTGATGTTACAGTGTGTGTATGCATCCATATCAATATATACCAATATAGAGGACTTTTTTTGTTCTTAAAATGTACATAAATGGTATAATTCTGCATCTTGCTTTATTCACTTATTGTTTCTGAGGTCTATATCTATGTTGATTCAGTTGGAGCTAGTTCATTTAACTATTTCACTGCTGCACAGTATTCCATTATATGAAAATACTGCCGTTTATTTGAGAATAATTTTGCTATTCACATTTTGCCATTGTAAACAATGTTGCAATAAACATCCTTGTACATTTTTTTTTTGTACAAATTTAAAAGTTACTCTGGATCATGAGGCTAAAAACCTGATTGCTGAGTTGAACTGTATGCACAAGAAAAAAGATATAGCCAAATTTCTTTCCAAAATGATTGTATTAATTTATACTCCTGTATTAGTCAGCCAAAGGGGTACTAATGCAAAATACCAGAAATCAGTTGGCTTTCATAAAGGATATTTATTTGGGGTAGAAGCTTACAGTTACCAGGCCATAAATCATAAGTTTCTTCCTTCACCAAAGTCTGTTGCCACGTGTTGGAGCATGACAGCTGCCTATGTTTGCCAGGGTTCAGGCTTCTTGAGTTCCTCTCTTCCCGGGGCTGCGTTTCTCTCCAGGCTCAGCTCCTCTGTTTCCTCCACAAGGTCAGCTGTAGACTATGAGGCTCTTAGGCTTTGCCTCTCTCCACAAGGCCAGCTGTGAACGATCAGTTGAACTGCTCATCTCTATCCTGGGGCCTTCTCTCCTTCCTCACGACCAAGCTCCTCTGTGTGCTTGCTTCCCCAGGCTCCAGCTTTAAAACCCAGCCTCAGAACTCCAACTTAAAACTCCAACTCTGTCCTTTGCCATGTCTTTTATCTTTGAGACCCCACCCACCAAGGGGTGGGGCTCAACGCCCTACTGATGCGGCCCAATCAAAGCCCTAATGATAACTTAATCATGCCCAGATGAACAGACCAGTTTACAAGCATAATCCAATATCTGTTTTTGGAATTCATAACTATATCAAACTGCCAAACTGCTACAACTCCCAACCACAGTGTGTAATATCTGTTTCCCTGAATCTTTGCTAACCCCTGGTAGTCTCTCTCTCTCTCTCTTTCTCTCTCTCTCTCTCTCTCTCTCTGTTACACACATGCACATACACCTTCAACTCTAATTTTAGGAGAAAATATGATCTATCATTATAGTTTTAATTTTCATTTCTCTAAGATTGGGCATTTTTAAAAATCTGAATTTCCTTTCTTGTAACTGTCCTATATGTATACTTTGCCCATATTTCTGTTGGGTTCTAGGCATTATTGTTATTATTATTTATGAGTGGTTTGTATACACTCTATGTAATACTCTTATTTTACATATCACAAATATTTTCTCAATTTTTCACTGGCATTTTAACTTTACGGGTTTTTTTCTTATCAAAGTTTTTAATTCTTATGAAATCAAAATTTTCATTTACTTTAGGTTAGTGCTTGTATCTGGTTAAGAAATCTTTTCCAAACTTGACAGCATACAGATACTATGTAGGGGAGTGGATGTAGCTCAGTGGTTGAGCACCTGCTTCCCATGAACCAGGTTCAAGCCCTGGTACCTCCTCCAAAAAAAAAAAAAAAAAAAGATATGATTTTGTTTTTCGTAAGTCAGATTAACCTATAATTTTTTTTCTAGTGCTGTCTTTGTCCAATGTTAGAATCATGGTTATACTAGTCTTGTGTTCTATCCTCCAAATCCCTTCATTTCTCATTTGTGCTTTTCATCTCTTCATCTCTCAGCCCTGTATTCTAGATGTTTTCCTCATTTCTATCTTGAATACTTTTGCTCTTTTTAGATAGATATATAGCATCTATCCAACGAATTGTTTTTCAGTTTCAAGAATGCTATTGTCCATCTCTGCTTGAGTCTTTTCTATTAACAATCTGCCTGTTCTTTTTCCTACTCTCCTTTTTTGCCTTATAATCACCATTCCTTCAATTATTTTACTGATTATTTAAACAAATTTATTTAAAAGTTTCTGTCAGATTTTCCAGTTAACTCTATTTCTTGTTTTTCCCATTTGTTGCTTCTCATCATACTTCTTCATGATGATTTATTTCTTCCTGCGTGTTGTTGTTTTGATCATTAGGAGCCCATTTAGCTGTGTGCCTGGGGCTGTGGCTGCATCCTTGGGGAGGGCGGTGGAGTATGTTTCTCTGCAGCTTACAGATTTCGCTGGCTTCAGACCAGAATTTTTGTTCATTTCTCGACTTGAATTCACACATCATGTAGGTGTTATAGATTTGAACTCCACATTCAAGTCCTAACTTGAATTATAGGTCACAGTATATATTTTATAATAGGTAAGTTTTTTTTTTTCCACCCAAGGTCCTGGAAGGAAGGCAAGTTTTCTCACCACTTCTCCAGGCCTATGTGCAGAGTTTTGCTAATCAGGATGAAGAGGGAGATCCTTGTTTGCTGCCAGGATACGTGGGTATCTCATTCCAGCTTCCTTTCTTAGTAGATATCATAACTTGTCTCTGCCAGGTAATTAAACACCAGCTTCCAGGCATTTAAGGCCTATGTCTAGTTTCATTACACCTTTGACTCTTCCATCTTCAGCTTGCCACCTCCTCCACTGACTTTGAGTTTTCCTTTCACTTCTGGAACTTGAGAATTTCTCGTTCTTGGTTTCAAGCCCTGTATGTATTTAATAACATCTTTGTTAATTTTTCTGGACTCTCCATGTGTTTTTGTGGGATATAGGGAATCTTTCTGCAATATACTCAAAAATAAAACTATTTTATGGGCTTAAAAACTAAAAAGTCATGTGCTGGGTTACTAAACCATAACCTGTTTGTTTTTAAAATCCTGCTAAAATAGTTCATGTTAAATTGTTCTTTTAACATATAAAATAAAGTAAGAGCATTTATACTCAGAAGCCCTTTAAAACTGTTTATGGATGACGTGCTATAAGATGTGTGTAAGAAAACTCTCTGGTAATTTATAAATCCTCATGTTGCTGATGGATAATGACCAGGAGCAGGGACTTTTGGTTCATCTGCTGATTTTTATTAGCATGAATCACGTTCTTTGTGAATCCCACCTTTTCTTTCTAATCTTTTGCTCCAGCTTCTTTGCCTTAGCTCTTTTCATGGAACCTATCACACTTGCCCATATTTTTGGTCTGATTTTCAGTTTACCCTGATTGTCTCTTCTATTTCTTTTCTACTTTCTAGGACCCTAGTCTTCTTTTTGGTTGTAGAGAAAGATTCCTATACATATTCATTCATTCAACTACTATTTATTAAACTCCTGATACTCAATAAGTTTAAACATTTTTTTTTTTAATCTGGCTATCTGAAAGCTAGACATTTCTAAATATCTCCATATATCCATTTTGTTTCCATTACCATAGATGTCTTATCTCTCACCATACTGAAATGAGCAATACACAATGTCACCCTTATTCCTGTCAAGTCTTGGGTTTATAACTGAGATGTTTTCAAACATGCTTGATCTACCCCTTCAGGCCTTGCCTCAAAAGATTATTGTGTCCCAAGCAACCATACACTTTCTTTAGCATCCCACCCTTCCACCATTTTTTTTAAATAAAAATGGGTCTTCAGGATTTTGTTAATTTTGACATGTCGTGTCACAATCCCTCATTCTGTCATTTGTAAAATTTAGATGATTTCCCACCTAAAAAAGTTCCTGTGAGGATTAAGCAGAGTGGTATAAAAGGCAGAGGTACAGCACAAATATAATGTCGCTTATATTGATATAACACAAGTTCTAGGGGAAGGAACTAGGTTTAGCTCTAATTCTCTAATGGGATGGAGAATGATGTATCAAGTCACTCAGACGCTTTTCATACGACCTACTCAGACCCCTCTTCCTGGGATTCTCGGACACCACTCTTGCCTGGGGGAGTCTCCCATGACCCATTCTTGAAAGACTGACTTACCACGTCTGCCACTGAAAAGAGCTAGACCAGTGAACAGAGACCCACTGTCAGTGATGGGAGTTTATCAACACCACTTTTCCCCTGGGTATATTCCCATAAAAACAAAGTTTGAAATCCCCTGAATGGAAAAACTTCACCTTCAGAGTCAAGGGGTCCTAGGTTGAAAGCTTTACTCTCTTGATGGCCAGTTTTGAGAAGGTTTTCTCGGCACAAGTTAAAAATTTCTCAGACTTGCAGTTCTTTAATCTGCAACATGGGAAGATTCCTGTCTTTCGCACATAGGCAGCCAAAACAATTAGCTCAACAGTACTAAACCTGCAGAAGTATCTTAAAAAACACAACTTTCCAACTTCCTCCCATCCCCCAGTGGGCTGTCCTGCCTAAGTGCTAAACGGGAGGAAGCAGTTAGTCTCTTCCCTGAGCCTGGCAGGGGAAGTTCTTATCAGGAAGGAGCTAGATGTAAACGATGAGCTTACAGTCCAGTGTACTGGCTCTGGTGATGACTGTGTGATCTTGGGTAAGTCCACGACTTTGAGTAAGTCAGATAGGACACCCATCCCACAGGCTTGGTAAAAGCATTCCATAAAGCATTATACAAATGCAAAACATTCCCACCATTGTTAACCAGAAAAGAACCTGGTACTATAATGCAGAGAAAAGGATGTGCATTTAGGGTGAAGCTAAATTTGGGGCTCAAACCCCCATTCTGCCGTTTATTAGCTGCTGATACTGACCAAAAGCAGATTCTTTCCCCCCGATGCATCTTTAAAGTCAATTCCTGCAGCACCAGGGTTTCAAAAAGAGAAAGTTTTATTAATTGTGCAAGCAACGGAGCACAGTGGCCTCCTAGCCCAAAACTGCCTCTTGGATCTGCAGAAATTCCAATATTTTATAACGCTGGGCTGCTAATAAATAGTTGGGGTGGAACTGGATACAGGTCCCTTCACTAATAAATATTAAGGAGTTAACAGGACAGATGGCGGTGGACCCCCAACGAAGGGGAATTACAAAGTTACAATCATTTTCAGAGCTCAAGTTTCTGAGATAGAAAAATACAGAGTAGTGGTTAGTCACAAGGTTTCCCATAAGGAAAATAAGCAGAAGAGGGTGGGTAGTCACCATCCCAATAGGAAGCATGCACAAGGCTGTACCTAATAAATTCAATCTAGAATTACCATTACAAAAGTAAGCGTACACAAGGGTGAGGTTGAGTCTAGAGTAACCATAAACAGGGGTGGGACCACTCTAGCCAGCTTCAGTAATTTCAAGAATTAACCTTTCTATTTTATAATCTAAATTCATCTATATAATGATTTAGTAATCATAATTATTTGTTAATTCATAACCCTCAGTTACACTGCCACTTAAACCTCTCTGAGCCTATTTTCTCAAACATAAAGTGGAAATATCAATAAATATCTAGCGGGATTTTTATGAGCTTTAGGTGAAAACATATGTGTGTGTGTGTTTTCTAAAATTGTCCTAGCAGTGGCTGGCACATACTCAATCACACATAAACATACCCGCAATTTCACAGAAAACCATCCTTCGGCTCCTGGGACAATCAGAGTTCTCTCTCCTTTGTGATGTGTCCACTATCTGCCTCTGCAAAATTTGGATGGAGAAATTAAGAAGTACTCGCCATTGCTCTGGCATGTTACTGAACAGGTGCATTTTTTCAGACAGCTCCCTGATACGTGACTAAATCCAGAGCTGGCCAGAATCAACAGAGACCTTCACTTCCACACAGTCTCACCAAGATGAGCTCCTGGCTCCTACATCCTGCATCCTCCAAGAGCAAATGTTCCAGACCACCTGATTCCCCCACCGCAAAGCATCCGGGCACTGGGAGGTATGATGAAGAGAGGGCCTAGCACTCATCTGAAGGACCTTCTCGGGTCCTCCCAGTGGAAGAGGTAACCCTTGGTTAAGCAAAGTACTGAGCATGCTGAGGCTGGTTTCCCGGATGTTCAGCTCTCTGGTCCATTTATACAGTCCTGGCACCAACCCTCACATCTGCCCTGCCTCTCCCACTGGCAGGCCTTGAACTTCTTTCTTAATAGACCAGAAGCGATAGGGGTTTTAGACACAGCAAATTCCCCATGAACACACATGAGCTGAACACATATTTGTGCCAATCTACTAAAAGCAGGTTTACCCTATTTTGATGGAAGTTATCCTGATAGGTTTTGAGTAGGAATGTTAAAAACTAAGAAAGGGTAGAACATTAGAAGAAAAAAAAATCGTAGCAGAAGGAAAGCCAAATTTGCATCTGTAGCAGCCAGCACACCCAAGCACAGGAACCAAGCTGAATATGGCAACAGTCTGAAAGGGGCACTACCCACCAAGCTTTCCCACCATAAGCACCTGAATCCTAACCTCACAAGTTGGAACACCTGCTCCCAATATCTCTTTATGGCACGGCTCGGCAGTGTCCTCACTCAAACGTTTATGAAAGGTTGATAGTGAAGGTTTCGTTGAGAAGGAATGATCCATGCTGGAGACAACGTAAGGTCACCTTGTGCTTAGCTCTTCCTCAGTACCTGCTAGGCAGCAGGGGCTTTGCTCAGCCTTGTCCATACATTATCTCCAATTCCAGTTTCCTTCACTAAGAAGGGCCCAAGAGAAAGTGTAGAAGCCAGAGAGAAACTCCTTGATTGGAAGAATGAATGAAACCCCAGAGAAACTCCAAGGGAGTGCCTGGAGGTTTTTGGATGATGATACTGTAACCCGTGATAGCCTGAGCCATAGACACACGGAGCATAAAATTAGCACAAGGGATTTCAGGGTCTGGGGGAATCACAGATCAGGAGGGGACAGGCAAAGTGAGATGGAGACAAGCCTTAACAACAGAAATAATTGTATTTGAGAATATCTGTACCACAAATGGCTAGATTTTACAAATGAATGGGAGAAAAAATTCATATGTTGAGTCATAAATATCAGACTGTGCAGATATACCTGCACACACAAATATACACATAGGTATATATGTACACACATATGTAGGTGTATATATAATATATAACATATAACATACATAACCTATGTATAAGTGAGAATAACATATGTACATCCTATATATGTGAATGACATGTATAACATAAATGGAACTAATATGAAAATATATATATTAACATATATAGCTTATATAGCTATATATATATCAGGTTTTATGTATATTGTGAGTGTGTGTATATATATACATAATATCCACTCATTCTACCAGTATTTATTAGCAGACTATAATTTGTGCCAAGCCCTGTGATTCATATAGAATGTGTTTAAGGTCTACAATCTAGATCCAAATACTCCTCTCAGAAATGGAAGTAAAAGATCAAGATTAGATAAGTAATCAGGGTGCAAAAAAAGCAATTTGTTTTTGCACCCAGATCTTTTTAGGACATGCCAATATAGCAAAATAGCCATGTCATTGCAACAGATCCAGCATGAATAGGATCAGAGGGATTCATGACAGAAATTAACATGGACATAGATGGGATGGCTTTTTTAGGTTATCAACTCCCTTTGCCCCTGCACCCCATGGAGTAGAGCAAACAACTTCAGAGGATGTGGACAGTTTCTCACCTAATTGTGGAACTGATCATATTTATGACTGTGGGATTTGCCATCTCTAATATAAACAAAAACAGTCTACCTTACACAGTAGCCGAAATCTCCTGGAAAGGATGAGCAGTCACAGCATGTGGTCTGATCATCCATCGACATCGTCTTGCCCAGCTGGTAGTTGCAGATTTCGCTCTCGCTGACTGCGTTTTGCATTTTTCCTTTAACTCCCACAAAAGCACCTGCCCTTCCTGCAGTGCTGTTGTTTCAGACCCGCGTGGCGCGTCCCCGGCAGGCTGACGCAGCTGCAGTTCTCCCCACAAGACAGTCAGTTGCAAAGCCATTCAGTGGCCCCTCTCGAGCCCTTCACCAGCCCAGAGCTGGGACGCATGTCCGAGCCCCACCACCAGCAGCTGTGTGCTTTGAGCAAGCTGTTTACCTCCTCTAAGCTGTTTCCCTGGGAGAGCAATGGGCATGACAATTGTACTTCTCTCGCCATCTGCACTGTGGCACGTCCAGGCTCTTGGACACGTGAATGCCAGCTGTGGCTGCTGCTGTAAACCATAGTCTCGCTTCGATTGCTTTTTCCTAAGTATTTATATTGATTTACTCTATACTCAGGTCAACGCATGATTGCCTGCATCCCATATGCACCCTGAGCTTTCCCATCCCTCAGCTTTTTGCCCTTGGAATATCTACCTGTCCCCAATCATCTCCACTTGTCAAAGCCTTACCTGGTTTTCAAAGCACTCCCCAAAATAGCACCTCCTTCACCAAGCTTTTCCAGTCCTTTGTACCCATTCCCCTTCCAACAACGTCGGGACGAGTCCCCATGACACACCACACCAAGGGGACCCTTTTGCCGAGTCTGTTGTTGTCGTACCTCATGTTCGTGGCTGTTTGTGTACGATTGGATGGTAAGTCACACAGCACGTCATTGTTTGTGTATCCTTGATGGCCCATCCCACGGAAGACTGTAATTAATGCTTGTTAAATGAAAATAACCTTAAGGATAAAACCAAGGGAAACTGTCGAGAGTTATTTTGGCATTTTATTAAGAAATTTTTAGGAAAGCATCTAGAGAGCCTCCATAGCCACAGGAAGGACAGAAGTATGAGAATGAAACAGGAAAAAGCCGTAGAGCCCAGGGCACGGGACGGCAGCGAGCAGACAGCATGGGGTGGAGGAAAGCCTCAGCGGCAGAAGCCGGCGGCCTCCCCAGCAGCACCCGCAGGGCCAGCCCCCTAGCAGCAGCACTGCTTCCTGCAGCAGCACTTCTGCTGGCAGCTGCACTTCTGCTGGCAGCAGCCCTTCCCACAGCCACAGCCACAGGAGCCGCAGCCACAGGAGCCGCAGGAGCGGCGGCAGCAGACGACCACGGGGGTGCTGCAGCAGTCCCCACAGCAGCCGCTGCAGCAGGGGCAGCAGGAGGAGCAGCAGCCGACACGGTAGCATCTGCAGGTGGTACAGCCGCCGCAGCCACCGCAGTCACCACTGCAGCCCCCACTGCAGCCACCGCAGCCACTACCGCAGCCACCGCAGCCACCACTGCAGCCACCACTTCCACAGCCACAGCAACCCATGGTGTCAGGAGAGAGACGCAGTGAGTGCGGGGAGAGGAGTCAGAAGGGGGTCTGAGCTCTCTCTGCTGGGCGGCCCTTATGTACTGAACAGGACCCAGAATCCGCAGCCAGTTCCTTGTTATTGTTTACCCAACATCCGTAAAAGGTCTCACGAGGCTTCTTGACTATTTCTTTGTTGAGGACTTGATCAGTTAATATTGCTAATTTTAACCTTTTCTTGTCTCTTAAATCTATATTTGGATTACAGCACACTTTTAAGAGGTTCATGTCTATGAAAACTTCAATATGTCCACATATTTTTTGCCAAGGGGCCTAAAGAATTATCCAACACATTGTAAATATTCAATAGATATGCATAGAATTAAATAATTGCATAAAATATTTATGAATAACCATGGACTATAGTTAATAACAAAATTATAAAAATATGTTTTTATCAGTTGTAACAAAATGTTCCACACCAATGCAAGGTGTTACTAATAGGGTGGTATATGGGAATCCTATATTTTATGCATGATTGTCCTATAAACCCACAACTTCTCTGTTAAAAATATATTTAATGAATGATCAGTTTTTATAACCATGAGAGCCTGAGTCTAGAGCCTTGTAACATTTCTGTGTTTCCTTTTATACTTCTCAATCATCACAGGTTAGGAAAATGATTGTTCCTCTCTCTACAGCAATTCATCACACCCCTAAGTTATTAAAAAAGCCTCTTGAAAAATTAAGTGAAAAACCAGAATTCAAAGGGAAAGAGTAGGCATTCCTAAATGTATCACATTTCATATTATATCTCACCTGAAAACACAGGTTTTCTTTTTAAGCTCCCTGGGACCTTAATTCTTTGCAAGAGGGATTGCTTTATGATTACACACAAAAAATTGTATAATGTCAGATTGTCAGATGCTAAAAATACAATTTTGTGTGGCCTACTCCCAAGTTGTCTGCCCAGGATGAGATTTCTGCTTCTTGTTTGTGAAAAATTTTGGAAAATAAAGTAAGAAGGTATTTAGTTTCCTAGGCTGCTCAAAGAAAATACCATAAAATGGGTCAAGTTAAACAATGGGAATTTAGTCACTCATGATTTTGAGGCTAAAAGGAAATCCAAATCAAGGCATCATCAAGGCAATACTTTCTTCCTGAAGACTGGCTGCCAATAATCTTCGGCCCCTCTGCCACCTGGCAAGGCACATGGCAGCATCTGCTGGTCTCTCCCTTCTCGTCTGGGTTTCGTTGATTTCAGCTTCTTGCTTCTGTGGCTTTCTCTCTGTGTGTCTGAATTCCATTCTCTTATAAAGGACTCCAGTAATACTATTCAGCTTCAAACCACCACTCCACAGAAGGGTTTCCTCAGTTGGCTGGCTTCCTCCTACTTGGCCCTGTGGCCAAGGCACCACTCGACCTGACCACGCCCCCATGGAATGTTTGCTTGAAATGATGGGTCTCAGTTTCCCTGCCTCCCTGTCAGGCTTCCACTTCCTGCCCCAGGTAGACTGCAGGTGTGATTAATAGGCTGTAGAGTTATTGTGATGGTTTGAGGCTTTTGTGGACCCCAGAAAATCATGTTCTCAAATTAATCCATTCCTGTGAGTGTGAATCTATTTTAGGTGGGATCTTTTCATTAGATTCAGTTAAGGGCCATTCGGTTTTGATTAGATTACTTCGGTAAGGCACAGCCTGTGGTGGGTTTTATTCCTCTTACTGCAGTCCTTTATAAATGGGATGAATATGGAGAGAGGGATCCACAGACACAGAGAGGAAACCCCCCAGAAGCTGGCAGAGAAGGTCCCAGAAACCAGAGCTGAAGTCAGCAGAACCCAGGAAAGAGAAAGCCACAGAAGCAGAGAGAAAGCTGGAGGAAGCCAGAAGCTGAAAGCAATGAGACACGGAGCAGAAGGGAGGGACAGCAGATGCCGCCATTGCACCCTGCCATGTGGCAGGAGTCCAGGACTGCTGCCAGCTGCTCTTCGGGGAGAAAAGCATCACCTGATGCCTTGATTTAAACATATTTCTCAGTGTCAGAACTGTAAGCTTATAAAATAATAACCCCCTGCTGTAAAAGCCAACCCATTTCTGGTGTACTGCCTTGGCAGCCTTTGGCAAACTAAATTAGTTATGTTCTTAATAGATGAGCTTCATAATTTAAGGCCTGCCCAGCGAATCCAGGTACCTCCAGAAAATGCAGAGAAGAGGTGGGTCTAGTTGCTGTGAAAACCCCTTTAACAAGCTTGCTCTCAGGGCTCACCCTGCAGCTTCTGGATCAAGGACCACCGGGCTTTGGTGGACTCTGCACTTTCCCCCGAATGTCAGTGTACCTGTGTTTACAAGTGAATCACTTTCATAAGCTTATCTTTGCATCTGCTGCATGCACAGGGCACTCAGAAAACTTCTGTGATGGCCCATGTCTGAAATAAAAGCATAGTTTTGAGGCGCCTAGGACTACATTTTCCTATATTTTGCAATCACTGTTCCTCTTCTGGAACAAAAGTATAACACATAATTACTGCATTCCTAACAGAGAACACAAAGGCTCTCCGGAGGCTGCGGGACTAAAAATAGCAATTTTATCATGCATGTCAGGGGTACCCAGGAAGGAAGTAAATAAAAGGTCTTGTGAGATTGTTCTAAAGGAAATTGAGGCAAAAATAAGGAGGTGGGGGCAGTATATAAGGGTCGCCCAGCAGAGGGAGGCTCAGACTCCCCTCCTGACTCCTCTCCCCTCACTCACTGTCTCTCTCCTGACACAATGGGTTGCTGTGGCTGTGGAAGTGGTGGCTGCGGTGGTGGCTGCGGCGGTGGCTGCGGTGGGGGCTGTGGCAGCTGCACCACCTGCAGATGCTACCGTGTCGGCTGCTGCTCCTCCTGCTGCCCCTGCTGCTGTGGCTGCTGTGGGGGCTGCTGCAGCACCCCCGTGGTCGTCTGCTGCCGCCGCTCCGGCGGCTCCTGTGGCTGCGGCTCCTGTGGCTGTGGCTGCGGGAAGGGCTGCTGCCAGCAGAAGTGCAGCTGCCAGCAGAAGTGCTGCTGCAGGAAGCAGTGCTGCTGCTAGGGGGCCGCCCGTGGGCAGGAGATGCCAAGCCTTTGCCCCTCTGTGGTAAGATTCCTCCACCCCATCCACCTGCCCCAGCTGTCTTCTGGGTATCCTGGGACTGTTCCTTTTGGGCTTGACGTTGCTCCCGGATTCTAGGTTCCTGTCTTTCCTGCTTTGGGTGTTTCAAGTCTTCCTGTCTGCAATGTTTCCAATCTGTAATCAATTAGCCAAACAAGGACAGGAGCACAGCCCAGCTCCAAAAGAAGAGCCTAGTCACTGAGCCCAATCTAATGGGATCAGAAAAAAATTCCTTTGGATACCTATGATTATTTGCCTCCCATTTCTGTGCCTTCACCTCTGTCTGCTGACCATCATGTATTTCTATTTGTCAAAAGCTATTTTCTACGTTTTCTAATAAATGAAGGTGCATTTATCATTTAATGTTTCTCTGCCTTTTTTTTTCACCTGAACTTGAGACGATCTTAATCTCTGTTAAAAGGCCTTAGGCAGGGAAGCAGCACAGAACCAGGAGAAGAGCTTTCCCGCCAGAGCTGTCCTTCCACACCAGTTATCAAGGCAAACAGAACACTTGAGAGAATGGCTTTTATTTACAATATGAATTCTATTTTATGGTGGGAGTTTGGGATACAGGCAGACATTGTCCCCTGATGCATTAAAAATCCTGCTTTATTCACAAAATACCAATTTAAACAGTTTCAGACACACATCTTTTACCAAAATAGGCAATACTAAATTTGCTTTAGATTTCCATCTGCTCAGGCCATTTACTCTAGGCCCGGAGGGCAGAGTTCCACTCCAGCAGTGCAAGTCATTTCCCCCAAAAAATTCAGCCAGTGGCGCACATTTAGGACTTTGCTAGAATTAGTTTAGCATCTCCATTGTTTTAACTACAGAAAAATAATGCCACCAGTGTGTGTTGAATGAGTCGGAATTGATGACATGGGACATGTATCAGTTCTCTTGTTTCATTCCTCCCGACAATGAGGTGGGTATCAGGCCTCACGGGTTCTTTTCAAGGGAACTACTGTTGGCTTCTCACTCTAAGTTAATGTAGGCTCTGCGAGGATATTATTACATGGTAGGATTTCCTTCAAATTCATTTCAGATCTTTTTTTAATTTACTGTGATTTACATTTTTGTTCATTTTTTTCCAGTGTTTTTGCCTCACAGGCTAGAGGAAGTCTTCAACGTTCTCCTGCTTTGTGCCCTGATGTCAGACTAGGAGAGTCCATTCCTGATAGGAAAGTGGTTATATGGTTAGGATTCCCAAGGGGAAACTAGCCCTTGGTGTATGTGGTTTTGCTAGTGATCTTTGTTCAGTCTGACATACACTTTGCTTTTTTCCCCCTTCAGTACCTCTTAGGGATTTGCACTTGTCTTCTTTTCCAGATTTAATTGTCCCCTCTTTAATTGAAGACATTGTGTCATGACATCCTCTTACACTGGCAAATACGTGCCCAGTAACTGTCCCTGCTGGGCCCAGCCATCTGGGTCCTTTTGTTTCACAAATCCCTGTGATGACCAGTTGAGTAATAGCACCCCAATAAATACTAACCAGCCATGCCTTCTCACCGCCTGAACACAAACCACATTTCTAGGGAGTGGATAAGGAGAGCAAGAGCCCAAGCCTCCTTGTCTCTTTGTTGCTAAAGAGAGGAGGGGCTCATGGCCCATAATTCTGCCAACCAGTTTTACTTTGTGGGACGTCTGACTCAAGGATGCCTAAGTGAGGAAAAGTTAAGAACCACTGACTTCTGGTAAAATAGATGAACCTGGAGATTTTCTCTTGACCCCTAACTTCCTACTAAAACGGCCACCAGGAGAAGAGGCAGATCTAGGGATGGAAACTGGGAGTGGAAGGAAGGGTCAGAGGGTGGCAGCCCCAGGGTCTTAGGCTGTGAGGCACCAGGGAGCTTTGGGTAACCAGAGAGGGCTAGAGCCTCAGGACTCTTAGAGGAAATTGAAAGAGAGCCAAGCGGGTGACAAAAACTATCTTAGAAATTGGGGAGACTTATTTCATAGCCCTCTTTTCCAACCTTAAGTCTTGCAATCCAAAAGAGAAGGGAGACTTTCCACGAGGAGGAAAGGAATCTTATCTGACATGGTTATTCAACTCGTGGTTCCTTTGGGTCTAAGCCTGCTTTTAGTCAGTTGGCTCTGATTCAACTTTGTTTAAGCATCTACCCTGTGCCAAGCCCTGCTTAAAGTGACAAGGACACAACCTAAGTGGGCCTTACAAGGTTGAGGCATGGATGTCCTTCTCCTGGAGACAGACCCCAGGAGTCCTGCTTCCTTGGCCACAGCCTAACTACCCAATCCAGCTAGGAGCCCCTGCCTCCTTTAGTTCTCACTTTGCTACTAAAGCAATGGTGGCAGTTGAGGAATCTGGAATCTATGCAGAAATTGGGCAGGGATCATTATGGGAAATTAACCACAGTTGTTTTTTGGGGAACACATTATATTGTGCATGTGGTCACCTTCAGAGACCCCCGTGGGGAGGTGGTATGACAGTGGCCCAATATGATTAATTTTTATTCTAGTACTGATCTTCTTGCATTGAAATTGAAAGCTGATTTTACAGTTTGGAGTGGCTGATGAATGTATGGTTCCTGCATATTTGGATATGTCATCATCTCGAAATGGCAGATCTGAATTGGAGGGAGGATGCCCAAATGAGAAGAGGTCGTGGACTATAGAGCTAATGGGCAAATGAATGCAGTTAGGAACCCACGTCCACCTTTTGTGTTGCCTTTTAGTATAATTCTCAGCAATGAAGCCAGGGGAATCAACATTGACATTGGTAGAAAAGCTGATCTAGTAATAGATAAGAAGTGGTCACTCAAAAATGATTAGCCTCAGGGAGCGGATGTAGCT
>JAQZBX010011672.1:0-42346 GCA_029593785.1 Cabassous unicinctus | reverse complement strand
CAAAAAGACAGCTGAACTCAAAAAACAATACAAACGTTTCAATGAACTTGAAATGAAACAAACACTAAGCAATAAATGGGCATCCTGGACTCTAGATCTAGAAACAGCTAACAGTAGTCAGAAGTTTGTCTTCTGTGGACTAACAGAGAAAAAAAATCTTCTACTCTTAAGAGTGGTCTGAAAAAATTGCTGGCAACTGCTGCCTTGTGCTTCAGCGTATAGGATGCTGAGGTCCAAGGGAGGAAGGAGGTAATACATACAGCTTTACTACCAGAAATGAACCGAGCTGCCTGAGCTTGGTCACTAGACTGGCAAAGACCTCAATAATACCACATCAGAGAAGTTGTGCACTATCTCCGTAAGACGTGCTTCTTGAAATTGGGAGCTAGGGAACAGATTGAGGCCACTGATAGGGAGGCAGGAACACATAGAAGAGAGAGAGAAAGAAAACACACCCCATTCAAAATGCACTTACAAATCAATATTTCAAATTACCTTAAGAAATCCAATGACATGCCCTGTCCTAGCCTCCCTTGTCAATATGGAAGGCCATGTGACATGGTGCTGGACAATGAAATAAAAGCACAAGGCCCTGGGGAAGACCCAGAGTGGGTCTTAGTCCTCTTACTGGAGTTCTTTATAAATGAGGAAATAAAAAGCCACAGACAGAAAAAAGCAGCAGAGACAGAGAGAAGTTGAAATCAACAAAGCGGGAGAGAGAAAAGCTACAGATGGAGCAGCCAGAAGCTGAACCAATGAGCCTCTGAGGAGAGAGGCAAGACAAGCGGACATTTCTATGAGCTCAGGGAGAAAGTGAGCCTGGAAGAGAAGGCAGAGACCAGAGGAACCACCATTGTGTCTTGCCACTTGGCAGGAGTCCAGGATTGCCAGCAGCCATCCTTTGGGGAGAGAACTTTACCTAATTCCTTGATTTGGACATTTTTCCCAGCCTCGGAATTGTAAGCTTTTAACCTAATAAATCCCACTGTAAAAGCCACCTCATTTCTGGTATACTGCATTGGCAGCATATAGCTGCCAATGCCCAAAGGATTGGGCATTGCCCATCCTTTGGCACTGCCCATGCCCAAAGGATTCCAAGTTTTCCATTATATTATTGACATCATGTTGGTGGGACAGAGAGATGTGCAAACCACTCAGGGATTGCATGTATTACTAACCGAACTTTGACCGTCTGGCTGAAGCATAAATTCCAAGATACCAAGCCTAACCCAGCAGGTCACCTTCATAGGCAGCACATGGGCCGGAGCTGAGCACTATATCCCTAGCCTGATACAAGACAAATTACTGTCCCTAAAGTCACCTACCTCCAAAAAGGAGGCCCAGAAGTTGATTGGGCTATTTGCATACTGCACCAGCTTATTCCTCATCTCAGAATCTTCCTGGCAACCCATCACTGGGTGATAGGAAGAGCAGGTACTTTCCACTGGGGAATGGAAGAGACACAGGCCCTGTGTCAACTGCCCTGCCTCTGGGACCTCTAGAGCCTGGATCTCCATTCAAACTACAGATTTCTGTTGCGTGGTCCCCTGCTAACTGGAATGTCTGGCATAAGAAGGGAGCAACAGGAATTTGCAGATCCCTGGGGTTTGGGGCCTAGAAGGTTTCAGACACAGCCCAGCACTAATCCCTCTTCAATAGGGAACTTTTGGCATGCTACTAGGCTTTGGTGGAAACAGAAAGGATTACTGAGAACTCCAAGATCCTCCTGAAGATGGAAATCTCCATCATGTCCTGGGCCCTGGGTAATCAGAACACTTACCCAGGCAGTGCCCAACAGCAGAATATCATCAAATGGAAGTGGTACATTCAGGATCATGCTCGCCCAGGCCCACAGGGAATGACACACTTGCATGAGTGGATGGCAGAGGTCCCCCTCAACAATGATACTGTTGCGTCACCAGATGAGGGTCTTCCCCCTCTGTATTGTAATCTTTGGGACCCTGACTCAAGGATGCTCCACCAGATGCTCAGCACTAGTTCTCTGATGGATTGGCCAAGGTGAAGCCATCTGGTGTCACTGGGCAGTAGCTACTGTTTCCCATGCCTTGAGCAGACTATACATACCATCTCTGGCACTGGAAAAAGTGCCAGTGGGCCAAACTACAAGCAGTTTTCTTAGCCCTGGAACACTTGGGCCTAAGTACCCCTGTGTACCTGTTAACTGACTCATGGGCCATCACACTCATACTGGAGGTTAGTGGGCAATGTCTACCCTTGTTTGGGCCCCTTGGAAATGGTCATGGAAAACTTCAAAGAGTCCCAACAACTCTCATCTATCTGAAAGGGTTGGAAGTAGGCTGGAAGATATGGGGAAAGCACTCAGGTCAATGGCAAAGAGGTGAGGTTATAGCTCAAGGTAAGGGACTGCCAGATTGGGTCATCATAGAGGGGAAAGATGTTACTGCACATAGGCCAAGAAAATGTTTCTCCCATGGAAGGTGGTTGCATGACCACCCTACCGGTACTGGTTGCTGCATTCTGCTCGTGTTACTGCAGATTTGGCCCAACAGCAACCTAGAAGGAAAATACCTTTGACCAGCTCACCTGAGCCATAACCATGGCAGGGGACATGACCTACTGCTGGATCTGCCATCTGACCCCTTGCTCCCACTCCCCTTTTAGCCAAGTCCAGAATGGCCACCCAAGGAGCTGACTTCTCCTGCCTCACATTTGTACGAATGTCAGGAAGTCCTTCATTTATGCCTTGTGACAAAGATAATGGCATAGCTGTTAGCTGTGCACCTTATTACCTACATTCCTGGACAACCTGTTCAGATGCAACAATTCCTAGTATAATGAAACTGGCAAATGACTTCGTTATCTTTCCACTAGCATCCCTAAGATGACCGTGACTCACTAGGAATGGGCTGCATCCCTCCAGTGTTTATCTTTGTGGAAGAAACAAAACCCTACCAGTTGGTCCATTCCTTGCATAGGTTGTTGGACAGATAGGACAATGCACCCTTGTAGTTAAGAGGCATGGAGGAGAGATGGAGATGCTCTAAAAAACTTCTAAAGGGAATTCTGTTATAATAGACTGGTGTAATAGCAGAAAATAAATATTTAAAGGTTAATTGCTGTCCACTTCCATGATTGAAAAAATAATGGATTTTCTAGCTCAAAAGTGTAAATAAAAATAACACCATACCTAGAAATATCATAGTAAAATGGAAAAACACTAAAGATAAAGGAAAAACATCTGATAAGATACACAGGAATAAAATAGGTCATCCATAGAAGAACGTGGATTAAACTGATAGCAGACTTATCAGCAACAGTGGATGTCATAAGACAATGTAATATTATATTCAAAGTGCTGAGGAAAAAGAACTGTCAACAAAGAATTTTATACAAGCTAAATGGTAATTCAAGAGTGATGTAAAAAAGAAGACATGCATAGAATGAGACCTTTCATAAAAAGACCTATTAAGGAATGCAAGTTATTTGTTTTTTATATTGATTATTTTTTTCCAGGAAAAAAATCAGCAAAGTAAACTCAAAGGAAATAGAAGGCAGAAAAAAACATAAGTGCAGAATTTCCTAATATTAGAAAATTTAAAGTAGATAACATCAGCAAAATGAAAATCTAGATTTTTTTTTTAAAGATTGATAAAGTAGAAAGACTTCTGGTGAAATTAATGATAAATTGAGAGAAAGAAGTCATATGTAATGGAATAAAAATAGACAGAAATACTGATATAGTTAGGTTTTAAAAAGATTTATACTGTTAAATTTCAGAATTTCGATGAAATGCATCATTTCTATAGTCTTATGATGCACCAGACAATTTTCAAAGTACTTTACAAGGATCTCTACAGCAACTCTATGAGGTGGATACCATTATTAACCCCCTTTTTTTACATCTGGGGAAACAAAGGCACAGCTGCTTCTCCTGATATCTAGGCTCAGATGGTTTTTCAGACAAATTTTCCCAAACTTTCAAGGAATGCATAATGTAAAAGGGGCAGAGCTACCTGTGGTAGCTTGAATTACATACCCCAGAAAAAAAAAAAAAAAAATATGTCCTTCATGTTGATCCAATTCCTGTGGGTGTGAACTCATTTTAATAGGATCTGTTGAAGATGTTACCTTTAGTTAAGGAGTGGCCCAGCTGAATGAGGTTGGTTCCTAATCCAATTTACTGGAGTCCTTTATAAGCAGAAGAAATTTAGAAAGAATGAGAGAAAGCCAAAGGGAGGGGCCAGAAGCTGGAAGTCAACAGAATCTAGAAGAGAAAAGAGAGGACATCGCCATGTTATGAGAAAGCCAAAGAACCCAAGGGTTTCTAGCCACCCAGAATGCTATCAACTCCAAAATGTTGAGAAATGCATTCTCATTGTTAAGCCAATCCATTGTGTGGTATTTGTCACAGAAGCTGGGAAAATAAGACTACCCAACTCATTTTATAAGCTTAATACTCAATCTGAACAGTGTAATTATAGAAAAGTATAGAGTCAATATCATTTATGAACATCGATGCAAAAATTATAAAATAAAACATTAGCAAATCAAATCCATCTAATTTAAAGAGTATGTTTAAAACATGAACAAGTAGGACCCATCCCCAAAATACAAGAATGATTTCATATTAGAGAAGTATTACTGTAACACATCACAATATGATTGAAATAGAAAAATATGAATATCTCAATAGAGAAAAACATGATAAACTTCAACACTTATTCATGGTAAAAACTTAAGAAACAAGGAATAGAAGGAAACATCCTCAAATTGATAAAGGATATAAGACAAAAGTACAACACAAAAGTATTTCTCAATGGTGAAACTTCAGAAGTATATCTATTGAGGTCAGGAATGAATAAAGAATACCTTCAAACGTATCCCAATTCAATAAGACATGAAAAGAAAACAAGATCTCATAAAGATTTTGGTACCTGGAAATAGGTCCCTGTAACAAATACCTAAATATGTGGAAGCTGCTTTGAAATTGGATAATGGATAGAGATTGGAAAAATTTTGAGAAGCATGAAAGTAAAAGCCTAGATTGCCTT
The DNA here is from genome assembly GCA_029593785.1 of Cabassous unicinctus. Taxonomy (NCBI): domain Eukaryota; kingdom Metazoa; phylum Chordata; class Mammalia; order Cingulata; family Chlamyphoridae; genus Cabassous; species Cabassous unicinctus. The sequence goes on along the minus strand of JAQZBX010011672.1, from coordinate 37,313 downwards.
GAATAAACTAGTGGTAGAAATATGGATGTTAAAGATGGCCAATGAGGGCTCAGGAGGAAGGGAAGAGCATGGTAGAAAAGGTTCCATCATCTTAGAGAACACACATATCATCACGAACAGAATGTTGGGAGAAATATGGATGTTCCTGGTAAAGGCTCAGAAGGAAATAAGGAACATGTTATTGGAAACTAGAGGAAAGATGATCCTTGTTATATAGTGCAGAAATCTTTGCTGGTTCCTACAGTTGTGTGGAAAGCAGGACCTGTAAGCAATAAACTTGGATAGCTAGCAAGACTTCAAAGTGTTGAAAGTGCAGTCTGGTTTCTCCTTGCTGCTTATAGTAAAATGTGAGAGGAAAGAGATGAATTGAGGGAAGAACTGTTAAACAAAAAAGAAACCATGACTTAATGGTTTGGGAAATTCTCAGACTTTCCACATTACAAAAGCTAAAATTAGGAGATTCCCTTTTAAGAAATCATGCCCTGAAGAGAAAGCCAAGGGCATGGCTGGACAACCATTGGCTGATACCTTGAAAAAATCAAAAGGTCAGAATATTTCCTCATACAGAGGGTTAGTTGAAGAGCTCAAGCATGTGACTCATGGATCCACGTAACTGCATCCACAGAAACAAGGCAGTGAGGTGGGATTATCCAGGAAAGATCTGTGGAGTATCCTCTTGTCTAACGGTATGAATAACCATGAGATATATTGGAGACTCACAAAGTTTGTGAGGAGGTTTTATCATCAGAAACACTGCCAGTCTGGACTGAAAGGGCTGGAGAGAGGACCAAATGAAGGAAGGCTGTTAGGCTCCCAAATTTCTACGACAGAAAAAAGGCTGATAAAACCACTCAGCAGCAAACACGTGTTACCCTTAAAGAAGAAGGAAGGATCACTCTGAGGGTAGAGCCTTGGCCCCAGAAGGCAGAGCTACACACACAGAGCCAGATGCCCTGATCACTGGTGCAGAGGGGAAAGCTGCAGGCCCAGAAGTGGAGGCGTGAACCGCAGAGGATTATTTCCAGGCCTTGAAGGGGACTGATGACCCCTTTCTTTTTCCATTTCTTCCCTTTTGGACTGAGAATGTCTCTGTTATAATATACCTGTGCCACCATTATATTTTGAGAACAGATAATTTATTTTCTAGTTTCACAGGTCCAGAGATAGAGAGGACTTTTTCCTCAGGGTGGGTCATACCCCAAATCTCATGCATATCTAATTTATCTGTGACTTTTTATTAGCTTTGAGATTTCCTTTTTTCCTTACACTCTGCTGCATTAGTTCTAACTTTAGTTGTACTCCCTTGGTGCATACTTGAAATGTATCATCACCAGTTTTAGAGGGTAGCTGAGGGATCTAGAGAACAAACACAATCATGTAAGGAGTGTGTGGTACTTGAAAAGCAGAAATGTTTGACCAAAACACCAATATTCTTATTCAGTATTTTTAGTATTTTAGCTTTGTTCTTATATAAGACACAGAAATCACAGACCATAAAAGACAAAATTGATAATTTGGACATTATCCAAATTTAAAATTACTGCTCTTCAAAGGACACCTTTAAGAAAAATGAAAATTCAAGCCACAGGTTGAAAAAAAAATTATAAATCACATATCTGGCCAAAATGTGTTGAAAAATATAAAGAACTCATAATTAAATAATAAGATAAGCAATCCAATTAAATATGGGCAGAAGATTTTAAGACACTTCACACAAGATGATAAATGAATTGTCAATATGCAATGAACATACGCTCAACATCATTTGTCAACAGGGAAATACAAATTAAAACCATAATGAGATACCACTACACACCCATCAGAAGAAAAAAAAACAAATCAAAAAGACTTAGAAAAACTAATGTTGGCAAGGATGTGAAGCAACTGGAACTTTCATAGATTGCTGGTGGGAATGCAAAATGGGACAGTCCCTTTGGCAATCAGTTTGGCAGATTCTTATAAAGTTATACTTACACTCACCATATGACCCACATTTCCACTTCTAGATATGAATCTCAAGCTATTCTGCTGTATGAAGGAAGTCAGACACCAAAGAGTGTATTGTATGATTTCACCTTTATAAAACTCTAAACCGAGTCAGCAAACTTTTTCTGTAAAGGACCACATAGTAAATATTTTCAGCTTTATGAGCCATACACTCTCTGTTACAACTACTCAACTCTGCTAAGAAAGCACAAATGGAGCCTTAGACTATATATAATGAATGGGTATGGCTGGGTTTGACCTGTAGTGGGTCAGATTTGGCCTGTGGGCTGCAGTTTGCTGAACCCTGCTCTAAAAAAGTTAAATATATAGTGACAGAAAACAGATTAGTGCTTTTTGGGTGTGTGGTTTGGGATTGACTGTGAAAGAGCATAAGAGAACTTCTTGGGGTGATGGAAATTTTCTATTATTTGATTTTGGTGGTGGTTACATGAGTATATTCATTTGTCAAAACCCATAGACTGGGAGGAGGGTCTGGCAGCTCGTGGAGCTCCATGTGGTTTCCCAAGTTCCGGAAGGGAAGGAGCAGCTCAGGGTCTGAGAGCCACCAGCTTCCCCACATTCTCTCGTTCCTCCCCAGGGAATCATCTCGGATATCCACCACAGCATCCACTTCGTCCAAACTCCAGATAGCAATAGACCTTGCTAACAAAGCGGCACAAGAAGAAAAAGCTGGGACCTATGAGGAAGCCCTTCAACTCTGTCAACATGCTGCACAGTTTTTCCCCCTTGTAGTTAAATATGAAGCATGGGGTGATAAAGCCAAGCAAAGTATCAGGGCAAAGTGTCCATAATGTCTTGATAGAACAGAAAAACTAAAGGAGCACCTGAAAAAGAAAGAGAAAAGGTCACAGAAGCCAGTGAAAGAGGGACAACTGAGTCTAGCTGATGAGAAGGGAATAGGGAAGTGATAGGAAAGGAGAACCTGGTGTGCCTGAAGAAAAAGAAACTACAGAATCAACTTCAAGGTGACATTATTATAGAGAGCAACCAAAAGTGAAATGAAGCGACGTGGCTGGTCTGGAGGGAGCCAAAGAAGCTTTTAAGGAGGCTGTGATATTGCCTATTAAATCCCCTCATCTTTTTATGGGCAGGAGAACAACTTGGAGGGGCATTCTATTATTTGGGCCACGTGGAACAGGAAAATTCTATTTAGACAGATCTGTAGCAACAGAAGCAAACAATTCAGCGTTTTCCCCCCAATATTTTCCTCAGACCTTGTTTCCAAGTGGCTAAGTCAAAGTGAAAAGCTGGTTAAGAATTTATTCCAACTTGCCAGAGAGAACAAACCTTCTATTATCTTCAGTGATGAAATTGATTCTCTCTGTGGTTCAAGAAGTGAAAATGAATGTGAAGCTGCTCATAGAATTAAGACCGAGTTCCTAGTTCAAATGCAAGGTGTTGATGTGGACAATGAGGGAATTTTGGTCTTGGGAGCTACAAATGTACTCTGGATCCTGGATTCTGCCATTAGGCCAAGATTTGAGAAACAAATGTATATTCCTTTGCCTGAGGCCCACACCCTAGCAGCAATGTTTAAATTGCGCTCAGGGACCACTCAAAACAGTCTAACGGAAACAGACTTTCAAGCACTTGGGAAGAAAACGGATGGTTACTCAGGGGCAGATGTAAGTATCACTGTACGTGATGCACTTCTGCAGCCTGTTAGAAAAGTACAGTCAGCTACTCATTTTTAAAATTCAGTTTTGTGAACCTTCATGAGCTGATCCTCACAACATCGTAGATGATCTGCTAACCCCCTGTTTTCTGGGTGGTCCTGGTGCCATTGAAATGACATGGATGGATGTCCCTGGGGATAGACTTGTGGAGCCAGTTGTTTCCATGTCTGATATGTTATGGTCACTATCTAGTACAAAACCTACAGTCAATGAAGAAAGAAGATTACAGATGATTTTGGCCAAGAAGCCTAAACCAAAGCAAAAAGGAAGAGGTTTACTATATGTGTTCTTTCTTTCATAGATATTTTTGCCTTCCTTGGATGGCATTCAGATTATTTCCAAACTCTCTTTTACCACAGGGAAACATAGATCTCACTTCAGAGTTCCTTTAAATTTTTTATTGTGCTTTCCCTCCGTTACCTATTAAATGCTCCTATTAACAAAAATTACAGAGTAATGAGTTATGAGGAAACGAGTGATATATGAATGACAAAGAATAGAAATTACACAGTAAAAAGCAGATTACAATTGAGAGAAAAATATTTAAAATTTTTATGAATGTGGTCTTTGCAAAGAGCGTTTTTCATTTTTTGATTACAATGAGATAAGGTTTCATTTACGTTTTGGAAAAAAAATTCTTAAACATCATTCTTATGATCAAAATAAAATTTATTGACTTTTTAATTGACTTTTTAAAAATTAAAAATGATAGAATCTTTACTCTAAGGGATGGGCAATATATGATAAAACAGTAACAAGCTCTCAGAGTGTGTTTCAAAGATTTTGAATTGTGTTATGCCTAGTATCCTGGCTATAAAATTGATTTCTAACAGGTTGAATTTTTTTTTCTCTCAGTATGAATTTAAATATTTTCTTTAAAAGCAGCAAGCTTTCATATTTTAACTAAATGATACCTTTCACTGTGCAATTTCAAGGGAATGACTTTCTAAATCAGGCATTTCTACATTGAAGAAGGAAATTGTCTATTTCAGTGTCTGCTTATGGCAAGTTTGACCAAACTTATGGCAAATAAGTATATGATTTTCAAGTAACTCGTGAAATACTGTAATGGGAAACTTTGCTTAAAAGGAATTGGCTTCCCTTTGGATTATGGAAATTTCCTTCTGTGTGATATGTTTGTGTGCATATGTATATATATATAATGCTTTTTTTTTTTTTTTTTAAATATAAGACAGCAAAGGGCTTGTCTTTTACCTTTTAAGTTCAGGGAACAGTTTATCCTGGTCACGCATATATTATCAGTGTAACGCTTTGTGAAGCTTTAGAAATACATGGAGTCGCGTTAAATAATGAAATATAGACATGATATTTTGTTATTTTAATATATTCAAATAAATAATCTCAGGATGTGTGTTAAAACATTTTAGCATCAACATTAAGTTGTGCCTTGTACATCTGCATTGGCTATACAGGCAAAATATAGTTAGTTAGAACCAAGTAGATTTCTTAATTGCTATAAAGTTCTACCTTGCAAATGCTATAGACTAACTTGCATTTTAAGATATATTTGAGCATTTTTACATGTATGTCAAATGGTTGCCTTTGTTGTTTTTTTATGTTAAATGGAAATCATGGGTCTGAAATATGCTGTTCTTATGTGAAGTAAATTGATATAACCTAAAGAAAATCCAACCCATAGACTGTATACTTAAAGTGTAAATCTTAAAATGGGTGCATTCTACTGTATGTAAATTAAGCCTCAATAAAGTTAATTTTTTAAAAAAGCAAAAAAACGTGGAACTAAGGAGATTCCAGAAGAGTAAATGTGAAACCATTCTGTGAAGATGCTTTCAGAACTATGGCACCTAGCTGTCCAGCAGAAATCCCATATCTAGTCTTTAAAACACACAAATCATAAAGCAAACAAACCATTGGAGAGAGGCACAACTCAGGACACAATTAGTGGGAGAATTCACAGCCCAAAACTGGAGATAATAGAAAACGTGACAACAATATTAAGGTAAGTATGATAAAATGTTCAGAGATAAAAAAGAATAGAAACTAAAAGGTCAGGCAAAACTGTGTTTTAAAAAGAAACACGTTTGAAAAGGAACCAGACAGAAATGTTTTTAAATGGAATATGTCTTGAAACTAAACACACATACATACAGACACAATAGATGTTTTAAATAGTCTAGACACAGTAAAAACAGTGCTAGCAAATTGGAAGAGAGAGTTGAAGAAATCAACCAAAATAGAGCACAGAGAAACAAAATAGATGGAAAACATGAAAGCTGTCAAAAGACATGGAACAAAAGGTGAAAAGCCCCAATAAATGTCTAGCAAGAGCCCAATAAGGAGAGAACAGGGGAAATGGGCAAGGGGTGATCATCAAAGCGATAATCCTTGAGAACTTTCTAGAACTGAAGAAAGACAAAAAATAAAATACCCATCTCAGCACATTGTAGGAAACTGCAGAATGTCAAAGACAGAGAAAATATATTAAAAGTTACAAAAGCAAAAAGATAGGCTTTTTTTTTTTTTAAACAAATGAATGAGTTCTATAATTAGGCCAAAAGAAAACTTCTCAACAGAACTAAAATTTGTCAGAAGACAATGAAATAATGTCTTCAAAGTAATGAGGGAAATGATCTGTGCAGGGAAAACTCTATATTTAGCTAAACTATCATTTAAGAGTGTGGGTAAAATAAATATTATTTTAGTGCAAAAACAAAAAAATTTACTATTCACAGACCTTAAGAGAAAGATTTACTAAAGGCTGTAATACAGCAATAAAAAATTGAACTCAAAGGAAGGCGTAGAAAGCAAGAAACAACGGTAAGGAAGACAATAAGTAGTGACTACAAAACAAAGAATATATTGTGTATTGTCAGGGATGAGGCAATTGTTAAAATGTTAAAAACTTTAGTATAACTATTTTCTTCCAAATGGATATTTTTTCAACACTGTTTATTAAATAAATTTATTATGTTCCCAATAGAACTGAAATCTCATCTTTATCATATATTAAATTCCTATATAAACTATTTATTTTGGACTTCCTGTTATATTCCCAAGTGAGCTATTTCCTTTGTCCTGAACAATATCATACTATTTTCTTTCTTTTAATAGACATTTTTTAGCAGTTTTAGGTTTACAGGAAAATTGTGCAGAGTGCCATAATATTTTGATTGCAGTAGCACTATAATATGTTTCTAAAATCTGTTTGCAAATCCCACCAAAATTTTCTTGGTCACTTGTACTATTCATGCTTTAAACCAGGGATTGGCAAACTTTTTCTGTAAAGAGCCAGATAGTAAATATGTTAGTCTTTGTAGGCCATATGGTTTCTGTCACCCTACTCACTCTGCCACTGTAGCATGAAATCACAGAAAATCCATAAATGAATAGGTATGGCTGTGTTATAAGAAAGCTTTATTTACCAAAACAGGCAGCAGGCTGGATTTGGCTGGTGAGCAGTAGTTTGCCATCCCCTATTCTAAACCATTTCATGCTTCCAATTTTTTTTTAAGTTTCCCTAACTTCCCTAGTTTGATACTTTAATTTATTATTTGTTTGTTTGTTTTTAAGAGGGTCAGGGATTGAATGTGGGACCTCATACATGGGAAGCAAGTGCCACCACTGAGCTACAGGCACTCCCCTCCGAATTGTGTGGTTGTTTGTTTGTTTGTTTGTTTTTAGGTCCCAGGGGCCGGGGATTGAACACAGGACCTTGTATGTGGGAAGTCAGCACTCAACCACTGGGCCACATTGGCTCCCCTGAGTTGGTTTTTTCATTTGTTTTGTTAGTTGTTGTTTTTTTTCAGGAGGCATGGGGAACCGAACCCAGGACCTCCCATGTGGGAGGCAGGAGCTCAACTGCTAGCCACATCCGCTCCCTCCAATTTGTTTTTAATACTAACCTACCTAGCTTGGAAATATTTCTTCTGGATTCTACCTTTGAGATTTGTTACTTCAAATTATTTTCAGCTTTTCATATCACCTTGGATATATCACCACTGTAATACTATCATATTACTTTTGAAATCTATGTATGGGACTCTCTTCCCCAGTTGGAAACAGGGACACTCCCTCCTTCATGTTTATGAGTCCAAGATCTAATAGCACGTTCAGCACAGAGTAAGTGCTCAATACACACAGTCAGAAGAAGGTGGAGAGAGAGAAATGTGGAATCTATTCTCTCTTGTTCAAAAATGTGAAACATTCCTACTGAGCTTTATACAGCTAGTTAGTGACAAAATGGAGAGACAAGTAAAAGCATTATTATAGTGCAGAGAAATAAGTGTGGGGTTGGAGTCAGCACAGGAGTGCTATTTGAGCTTATGATTGGCAGGTGGGAGTCATGCCTAAGAAGAGATCTAAAGGATGAGCAGGTATTAGCCAGGCAAAGGGTAAAAGGAGGGAAGGGAAGGCATGTATAAAGTCCTAGAGGTGAGAAAAGAGCACTGCCAGTAGTTCAATGGGGCTGGAGCTTAGAGAGAGAAATGGGAAGTGGAAGCAGAGGATAGAGCAAATGACGGGCCTAGATGAGGGAAAGAATAGGGAGCAACAGTAACCGAGTTTTAGTCTTGGGAGCAAAGTCCTTTATCTGACAGATTTCCCAAGCTGAGCAAACAAAGCTCTGGATGAAATAAAGAAGATGGAAGTATCTGAGCAAAGACAAGTACCAGTCTTGGTCAAAATGTGATTAACCTGAAGTAAGGGGTGTAAGGGACTAGAGAGAGCAAAGCCAGTTGGCTAGTCAAGAACATCTGCTCAGAGCTGTGATGGGAACAGAGGGAGGAGGAATACACACAGCCAGGAGCTTGCCTGACAAGCAGTCGTCAGCATGGGGTTCTCTCGTCCCTACTCATACTCTCCTGACCAGACACACAGCAGCAACATGATGTGCTCTCTGAGGCAGAGAAAAGTTTCAGCAATTGGAAAGAGAGGGACGAACGGGAACATCTGCTCTATGAAGCCACTTGAAAAGTAATTTTCTAATCGCTTGGGGAAAACATCTGGACTGCATACCCCAGACCACCAGTGGTGCAGTAAGTGGAGAAAGATTGGGGGAATTGATGAGGAAGAAGGAAGAGTGGATGCAGAGAGAGCTGTAAGCTAGAGAGGGATGACGTGTGCTCAGGAAGGTGGTGTGGTCCCTCTGAAGACATCAGTCTCTTGGGGACTCTTTCACACATGCACAAAAGGCAGCTGGAATTTTCATCCACTGAGCTCACTGAAAAGGCTCATTTGGTTCATGCCACTTGGAAAGCTATCCCCACCCCATCAGTCTGCAGAATGCGAAAACACCATGGACAACTACCATGAGAAGGGAATTAAAAAGCTTCTAGAAGCCTCACTCCCTTTCAGGAAGGTGTGCGTGGGGAAGAAGGGAGCCAGTGCAATGTCTGAGATGAATAGGCAGGGCTCCCTGAATTTAGCATGCTTCTCATGCCTTATCCTCCATCTTCAGTCAGCCCACTCATTTGGAGAATGCAACTGGAATTACTTAAGGCAAATGAGAACATCAGAAGTTTTCTTCAATTCATCTACCAACAAGTGCTTGTTGGGTTTCCACCTGTTCGTAGAACTCTGCAAGACTGAAGCAAATGAAGAGAAATAACTCTTAGTAATTCTAAGTTGATAGAGTTTTTCAACTCTCACAGAGCTGGAAATTGAGGAAAATGACATACAGAGAAGTAAAATTAATGTCAATGATGATATGGCTGGTAAGGGGTAGATCCTGGACTGGACTAGATTTTCTGACTTTAATTCTGGTATTCTTTCTAGTAGCCCATGATTTCCTCCCTTTGGGAAGGGGGGAAAAAGAAAAGAAAAAAGTCCTTTCTTGGGGAAAAGTTAAGACCGCCATGCAGGGAATAATTAGAGACATTGCAAACTAAGTCTGGGACAAACTGTTTGCTTCAAATCATGTGACCATTAGATGTGGGGTGGAGGGGAAGAGAGAGACCAAGTGGGAGAAGGCGGGGGGAGGAAAGGTTCTTCTTGGGGAAGGAGGAGAATTGAGGAGGGATATGGCTTTCCCTACATCTGAATAAGCTTTGGGTCAGACACATCTTTGTGCTTTAATGTCTCCTTCCTGGAGCTCCAAGGTGCAACAAAAGGCATCACTACACAGCTGAGGCCTGGTGCATTTCTGGGAGGTAAAGGCTGCGAAAGAAAAGACTGGAGCCACTGAAAGACATAGGGAGATAGTTACCGGACGTTGTGCAGATATTGGGTCCAGTTCTCCATCATGCAGTCATTGCGTTAGGTTCTTTACATTTTCATAATAACCCTCTATAGTGGTGTAGCAGTTTGATATTATTTATGCATTCCAAAAAGAAATATAGATTATATTTGTAAACTGGTCGGTTCCTCTGGTGTGATAACCTGTTGATTGCATTAGATTCAACTGAAACATCTGATTAAATTATGTTAAGATGAGGGATCTGATCCAACCACGTCATTAGAGTGAGACTCAACATTGAGTCCCAGCCCCCTTGGGGATAAAAACAGATGCTCACACAGAAGTAAGTGCATGGAGAAGGAGAACACAAAAGCAGGTACGCAGGAAGAGAGAGTGTTCCATAGACACGGCCCTGGGAAGAGAGATGAACCTGATAGTCTACAGGTGCCCTTGTGGAGAGACCAGAGCAGCTGAGCCCAGAAAGAAACGAGCACCATGGAGAGTGACAAGCCTTATGCCAGCCTACAGCTGAGATAGGAAGAAGCTGGGATCACAGAGCCTTAAGAGGAAGGAGGAAAGCTGAACCCACGCAGACATCACCTGCCATCTTGCACCAACATGTGGCAACAGACTTTGGGTGAGAGAGTACCTCTTGTGGTACCTTGAGTTGGACTCTATAGGGCCTGGTAACTGTAAGCTTCTACCCCAAATAAATACCCTTTATAAAAGCCAACAGATTTCTGGTATTTTGCATCAGCAACCCTTTGGCTGACTAATACAGGTGGGATTTATCTCTTTCACTGTATAAAAGAGGAAACTGAAGCTCAGAGAAGTCACACATCTAGTAAATAAAAAGGGAAAGCTGGAAGAGATTTTCCAGCCCCCTCATGTCACAGAGGCTTTGTACTCTGGGGGGTCTAAGACAAGGGTCACCTCTGCTGGAGTTCATTGCATATGGCTTCTTTATTACCGAAATAGAGGACCTAGTTATATCCCATCATGTTACCTACACCCCTATTTCTCTACCCAAGATTTTGTGTTGGACAAATTAGGTTTAAGTGAATCCTAAAAGGGAAGCAGAAGCAAACAAGTCCCAAAAAGGTAAACTGGTATAGATGTGAACTTGATTAAGCATCACTCTAGTCATTGCAGTTGATGGTACATACTAGTTGGGAATGGAGAAATCTGGAAGGAGAGGAGGGAGGGTAGGAGAACAGGCCTAGCTGCAGAGCCACGAGGGAGCCCAGTGCACGTGTAGAGGAGCATTCTGAAGGGAAAGCATCAGACAACAGCTGGTGGGTCAGTAAAACAATGGGCATCAAAGAGGTCCACAGCAAAGCACAGCATGTTCTGACCCATGGAAGAAACATGTTGATAGGGAAGGTTGAGAACAAACAAGCTTGCACACTTGAACTTGCTTGACTAAAAGATGGGACTTCTGCCTAGGCATGCACAGCTTCACAGGAGACACATTTGGAACAGCGAGGGAGGAGAATTAGCAAAATACAAGAGCAGGCTATGCCAGGAAACGTGGGCAAACAGGCAGAAACAGCTGGCACCTGGGGAGCAGAGGTCCACCACCAGGGATCAGGATTGTAGTTCTTGGGAGGCATTGGCAAAACAATGCAAGATGCACACCAGTAGACAGGTTAGCAAGGGACAGGCTTATACACAAGAATAAGATAGCAATTCAATTCCCAGAATGAAAGCACAAGAACTCCTCTTTATATGAATCTAACCCATTCCTAAAAGCATGTTGGATAGCAAATTGTCAGACAATGGGAGACTATACTCCTATTTTAAGAGAATCATCATCATCATCATCATCATTATCATCATCATCATAGTCATAATAATACATTCCCAACCCTTTTCTAAACCCCAAGCAATATCCCCAAATGTCACCAAACAGCCATATTGCAATCCTTTAAGGATTTCTGCAAAATATAAGCCAACAATATGTTATTTTTTTTAAATTTTCTCATGCATAGAGAAAAATGTGGTACACATGGTAGATGAGGACAGGTTTGTGGCAAATATATCTTTGATGCATTCATCTCTACCAATATGCTTTATAACTTCCAACCTTTCTTCCAATGAATGAACTTTCCTAGATATCTCAGGCTCACTGACTTTCGTTATAAGCTTTTTCACTTTCTTAGCTGACATAATCACTTAATGCCAGATGACAATGACAATGCAAAACATGTTTAAATAAGGAGATGCAATTTTATTAGAAGAGAAGAGATACAAGTGAAATACGCTGTACATGTTTTCACCTGTAATTATGTGTGACAAGCATTTTCACTGGCTTGTACACACTGAGATTTTTTTTCTTTAGTAAATATTTGGGTAGTGAGAATTCATATAGCGAAAAATTCTTTATAAAGAAGAAGCAAATTTTGGGGGGCAACAACACTATCATACAACTATGATTCACGATTTTTGAGTCTTTTCTATGTGCCAGGCATATTTAAAAGAGTAAAATCCTGCCATCATACTTTAGGTAGAGTCCAAAAACTTTGTCAAATGCAGGATTGCTTTATTTCAAAGTCAGAAAGAGCCTGTGCAGCCAACGGGAACTCCTGTGTGCAATGACCAACCTCCAAATATCCAAACTTGTGTTATCCTGGGGTAAGTAATCATGGGCAATGGGAAGGCACAAGTCTTGGGGTCTGTACCAGAGAGTGCAGTATGCCAATGGGAGAAGCAGAGAATTTTCCCTTTATTGTTCATAGTTGTATTAACACATCCCCTTCCCATCAGAGTTGAAGAATTCTGATTATTGTCAGGTATCAGGTGCTAAGGACTAACTTTTTAAAAAGAGCAGGAACTATTATTAAAAGTAAAATTAAATAAGCTTACAGCAGCAGAAACCCCGCCTCACTCTTTACTTCTCCCTAATGCTCTCTGCAATGCCTCTTGACATTCCTGTTGACCTGTATACTTCCCACTCATGAGGGCAATGCTGATAGTCTTGCACCCTTTTGCAAGTACCTTTTGGGTTGTGGGTATCAGACCCTGCCTGGGTCCAGCCCGCTGATGCTCTACATTCTCTGTGGTTGGATTCACTTGACTTCCAACTTCATATTTAACTCTGCTCTAGCTTAGAAAAATAAATGCTCAATAAGTGGTAACTGTAATTATAGGAATGCCTCAAAAGCATTTAAGGCTCCGAAGTTCTTGACTTGTTAAACAAGACTTCCTCAATCATACCTTCCGCTGGCTTTGGGCCTCAGATTCTACCACTCCCTTCCCGTTTGTCTTCCTTTCCCACTATCCTCACATATTTTGTGCTTAAGACATTATTAATGTTATGCCACTCTTTGATCAGGGTAGGACTTTTCAACATTCCATGCCCTCGAGTAAGCTGTTTCAGTCTAGAATGCCCATCCCAACCCTCCCACCATTCTTCATTTGGCAAACCCACTCATTCTTCAAGATACAGCTCATGTGTTGCTTCCTCTCCAAAGTCTCCCCTGGCTTTCCCAGCCAGAGGTGGTTACCACTTTTGGTGTTCCCAAAGAATTACATACATACTCTTATCCTAGTAGTTTTCCTACATTATAAGTAAGTCACCATTTACTGTGGGATCCAAGAGAACAGGGATATGTCTTATTCTTCTCTGTATTCCCCAGCTCCTAGTACCTGGTAGTAATGGGCAGTGAGTAAGGCAGTAAACATTGTTTGATAGAATGAATGGGCAGTGATGAGGAATCTGGAATTAATTTTATGTGGAAAGACAATCCAGAAACTCCAAGATCTTCCTTCATTCGATCATGTACCTTTCATTCCTTTGGAACTCTAATAAGACCAGCGCATACAATTTCCTCTTCCAAGAGAAATGTTTTCTTGGCCTCTCCTGGATTCCTCAGGGACTCCTTCTTAAGGACTGTAAAATGCTCTGATAACAAATGATCCCTAATCAGTCAATTAACAGTAATTCAGTATATGCACCTGCGGTGGACACACTCAAACTGTCCTGTTTTCACATTTCTCCCCCTAATACTCACTAGTGTATGTGTATGTATGTTTTAAGTGTCATTTGATAACACCTTCAAACTTCTAGTTTTGTAGGTCAAAACATAAAGATGAACTCTAGGTATCCTAAGGAATTCTCACCACCACCCCCTCCAAACAAAAAAACCCACAAAAATAAATAAACAAAACATCACTACATACTTTCGTTTTTAAATGTTGTAAACTCTTGACTAGTCTAACTTACCTATTATCTAACCCAAGCTTTATGAAGTATCTAGTACCTTGGTAACTCAGGCATTCAGGCAGTTTCTCTCTTGCCAAATAAACTGTATATCTACTACTAGTTTGGCAACACAAATCCCCAACATTGCACTTTTTACATACAGGCATAAGCTCTTATAATGTTTCTGATCTGCTCTTTCAAAGCTACTCCCACAGAAGTGGCATAAACACATGAAGAGGACAGGGAGGTGAAAACAGACAATTATACTTCTCACCTCTTCTAAAATCCCATGGTTATATCGTTTAATTGATTTTTCAAATATTGAATCAGCCTTACTTTCCTGGGTTAAATCCAGTGGTATGCAGAAGCCAACTTCCACTGTCCCGTGAGAGTCAATTGTGTACATGTCTTCCCAGATCCTAGATCAGTAACTTCACATGGGTAGCTTGAAATTAGTCATGGTGGGAGTATGTTTACACTGTGGAAATTGGCAAATGCTACAAATCAGGCTTGTTTATTTTTTATCCAAAGCACAGTTGTTGAAAGTTTACCAGCATAGCACTAGTAAACCCAAATATCCTTTTTATTCTGCTGGATTTTATTTGCTAATATTTTGAGGAATTTTGCACCTATGCTCATGAAGGATATTGTTCTATAGTTTTCTTTTTATGCTTTTATCTGATCTTGGTTTTAGAGTAATAATGGTCACATAAAATGATTTGAGTAGTGTTTACTTCTCTTCAATTTTCTGGAAAACTTTGTATTGAATTGGTATTATCTCCTCCTAAAATATTTGGTAAAACTTGCCAGTTAAACCACCTGACCAGAATTTTCTTTGCTGGAAAGAAATTTTTAAATATAAATTCAATGTCTTTACTAGATAATGGACTATTATCTATTTCTTCTTGCAGAAGTTTTGGTAGTTTGTGGTTTTTCAAGATGTTAGTCCATTTTATTTAAGTTGTCAAATTTATAGGCAAGTTATTATTCTAGCAATAACCCCCTTTATTCCTGATATTGCTAATCTTTGTCTACTCTCTTTTTAAAAAAATTCCCTTGTTCAGTGTAGCTAGAGATTTAACAATTTTATTGATCCTCTTAAAGAAACTTCCTATTTCGTTTAATTTTTTCTTTTATTTTTGTATTCGATTTAATTAATTTCTGCTCTTTATCATTTATTTTGCTTGTTTTGATTTTAGTGTGCTCTTGGCATTTTCTAATTTCTTTGGGTGGGAGCTTAGGTTATGATTAGACATTATTCTTTTTAAATATAAGCATTAAATGCTATAATTTTCTATTTAAGTATTGCTATTTCTGCATCCTACAAATTTTGACATGTACTTTCATTTCTATTCTGTCCAAAACACTTTCTAATTTCTTAAGACTTCTTCTTTGATGCACAAGTTATTTAGGAGTGTGTTGTTTAATTTCCAAATATTTGTGAATTTTACAGATATATTTATATTATTGATTCCTAGTTTAATTATCTTTTGTATGATTTTTTAATGTGATTTCAATTTTTTTAAATTTGTGAAGCTGTTCTTTTAGGACCCAGGTCACATTGGTTGATGGTGTTGTTCGTTCTATTGCTGATTTTCTTTCTCATTGATCTATTAACTACTGAGAACAGAGTGTTGAAGCTTACTACAATTGTTGATTTCTTTATTTCTCCTTTCAGTTACATCAATTTTGCTTCATATGTTTTGACACTCTATTCCTTTAGTATATACATATTTAGGATTATTATGTGTTCTTAGTGAAATGGTCCTTTTTTTCATTATATAATGTTCCTCTTTATCCCTTGTAATTTTCCTTCTTCTAAAGTCAACTTTGTCAGATATTAATATAGCCACTTCAGTTCTATAGTTTTCTTTTCTTTTATTGGTGTTTTCATAGTATATGTTTTTCTATCCTTTTACTTTTAACCTATCTATGTCATTATATTTAAAATGAGTTTCTTATAGACAACATATAGTTGTGTCTCATTTGTTTATTTTAATCTCTCTAATAATCTCTGTCCTTTAATCTATGTATTTAGACCATCAACATTTAATGCAATTATAGATATGTTTGAATTTGAATGTACCATTTAATTATTTGTTTTCTGTTGGTCCCCCCTTTCTTGTTGTTCTTCTATTCTCCCTTTCCTGCTTTTTTATTATTAAATATGTTTTAAATGTCATTTTACTTTCCATATTGGCTTTCTGGATATATCTATTTGGTTTTTTTTGTTTTGTTTTTTAGCAATTGATCTACAGATCACAGTGTTCATGCTTAACATTTCATAGTATGTTATAGTTAACATTTTTCCACTTCAAGTAACCTGTGCAAACCTAACAATCAAATACAGCTCTTTGCTCTCCCTTCTTCATGTTATAGTTGTCATATGTATTAGATCTATATACATTGAAAACCCAATCAATGTTATAATTTTTCCTTTCAATAGTCATTAAAGTTTTAAAGAATTTTAGATAAGAAAAAGAGTCTATTTATATTTACCTAGCTATTTACCATTTCTGTTGCTCTTTCTTCATTCCTGAAGTTTCAAGTTTCCCTCTGGTATAATTTTCCTGCAACTGGAAGAACTTCCTTTAGCATTTCTTTCAGAGAAAATCTGCTGGTGATGAATTCTATCAGTTTTCCTTCATCTGATAATGCTTAATTTTGTTTTCATTTCTGATGGATATTTTTGGTGAATATAGAATTCTGGGTTGACAGTTCTTTTCTTCCAGCCCTTTAAAGATGTTGTTCTGTCCTATCCTGGTTTCTGTAGTTTCTGATGCAAATTCCACAGTTATTTGAATTGTTGTTATTCTAATCTTTGCTTTTTAAAACAACTTTACCATTTTAACTAACAAGGGCACCTACATCTTTGTCCATATTTCTCATTACTTCTTTAGGAGAAGATTTTCTTAAAAAGAATTATAGTCTCCATTGTGTTAATATTTTTAAGGATATTGATACAAATATATCAATTCAAATCTACACAAGTATGATAATTATAGTATCATTTCACCATAATCTTGCTAACATTAATTAATTTCAATTTGATAATTTAGCACACTAAAATGGTACAATAAAATTTTGAAGTGGTTTCTTACACAGCAATGAATAACTGAAACACCCTCGAACTCTATATTCCAATTGTGTGAACTTCCTTTAGTTCCTTGAAAGCCTTTTACTCTGTTTCTCCTGGGACTTTGTTGTTCCCTCTGCATAATAACTACAACTCCCCCCCCCAACCCCCATACATACAAAAACACACACCTCCAACATACCCCTCAAAGAGCCAAAATACCTACTCACCTTTCAGGTTTCAGGTTAACTTTTTCTTCCTCCTAAAGGAACTTCCTTGAGCTCCTGGTCTATAAGGCTAGATCAAGTGGCCTTCTTATGCATTCTAACAAGAAAAACTATGCTTTCCACACCATAGTTCCTAAAACAAAACAAAACATATATTAGACATTCACCATACACAAGTTGTAGTTCTAAATGCTTTGCATAAATCTATGAAACAAACCCATTATTGCCTCTATTTTTCCAGTGAGGAAACTGAAGAACAGAATGGCTAAATTATTTGCCCATAACCACAATGAGCGCAGGTAATCAATGGTTGAACCAGGATTTGTCCCAGACATTTTGGTTTCAGAGGCACATCTTTATGTTTATATTAAGCTGCTTCTAAATTATTACATTGTATTGTAATAGACTTTACACTATTCTTTAAAGCCAACAAGAGTCTAAGCTTTGAAAGGCAAAGAATATATCTATCTTGTTCATTTTTGGTATCCTTATTGTTTAGCATAATCTATGGCACGCAGGTGGCAATCAATAAAATATTTGTTGACTGCATGGTATAAAAGCACTGCATTTTACTTCTTATTTTATGTGTGTGTCTTATCTTTGTACTATGATCTTCCAGAACATGGACCTTCAATTTTCCTCTAGTCATCTCTAGATTCTGAAGCCTGCAATGAGGTAGATTCTCAATATATATTTCTTGACTGCATGATTGTTGGATTAAGAGAAAGTAGCAGTGCAAAGGGCTATCATTTCCTATGGATCAAAACAGGTGCAGAGACCCTATTTAGGAAAGCCAAGAATTCAAAAATCAGTAGAACATAAATAAAAGTAAGTGCATAAAAATAAGGGACAGGACTTCTGAAATCACCCTTCTGCTCTATCAGCTTATAAAATTGGAAAGCACTAACAATCCAAGAAGTGGGATTGAAAATAAGAATATGCCATTTCAGTATACTAAATTATCAACTTAAAATTAATGTTAGCAAGAGTATAGTGAAATGATACTATAATTATCATACTTGTGGAGATTTGAATTGATACATTGTATCAATAATCCTTAAAAATATTTACATAATGGAGACCGTGTAAGTATTTTTTGAAAATCTTCTAAAGAAGCAATGAGAAATATGGACAAAGATTTAACTGTCTCTGTTATTCAAAATGGTTAAAAAATAATAACTTTTTAAGCAGAAACAACCAAATTTGTATAGCTATTAGTTTTCTGTTTAGGCAGACATGGAGATATATTCCACATAATTTGTATGCATAGAAGAAAGCTTGAAAAATATTCCAAAAAGTTAATTGTGATTTACTCTGGATGATGAAATTGTGAGTGACTTGAATTTTCTTTTTTATACTTTCCTGTACTTTTTCAAAATTTCAGGCATTGGCATGCATTTTTCATTAATCAGAAGAAAGCAATAAATGTTTTTTAAAAATCCCTGCAAACTAAGTTTGCAGCTGACCACAAAGCCCCATCATAAATAAATAAGCTGGAGCAAACCATTTCAAGAAAACAGACGTAATAACCGACAGGGTGGTGGGAAAGCATGCAAGCCAAAGGGCCTTCTCCTGCAGCAAAGTAAAGACTGTTGCTAAAGACACCCTGGGAAAGGAGAACAACCATCAAGGAACACAAGGTTCCAAGAGTTGTTGGAAGGAGAACATATAGGTTTACATCTGCCTATTAAATTTGTGTTGGAGGAAACTTTAAAGCAAACAAATCCCAGATCTCCAGTGGTCCAAGTGAACTGCCAATCCACAGCCAGAGCCAATTCAAGCTTGGACCCTTGACTTGAAAGTTCTTAGTGGGAAGGGAATTGGAGACCTATGAACTTAATTCATTGCCCACACCTCTTCATATGTATTCTGCTTGGCCAGCACTGCACTTAGGGCCTTCTTGGTTGATAGTTTCATGCTGTTTCTTCACATCCCTCCCCAAAGCCCTTATTGTGTCTGGTCACCAGGACATTGGGGAAATGATGCAAGAGTGGTCTCTATCTCTGCATCCTTGCCTTTGAATTGTCCTGCAGTAAACCAACACATTCCCATACATCAAAGCCTGATGGATAAAAAAAAAGTCAGGATTTCATTTCTTCTCAATTCTGTATGGTAATCTATGCTTCAGAATTGATATACTTCTTCTCAGATATGTTGTAAGAACAATGTCTAATATTCCCCTTTATTTTCTAGTGGTGCCCAGTTAAGGGCAATATTTTATCCAGGTGATAGAATATGACCAATAAATATGAATTGATTGATTGGTTGGCTGATTGATGGGTTTCCATTTTCCACAGATGGTATAGCAAATGCATCCATTCCACTGGACTTGCCATTACTACTCCAACACCATCAGTGGATGTCAAAAATAATTCACAGCACTTTTTCAGATATGCAGAATGGACCTCATGAAGCTCCCCAAATAGTGCTCCAAGCCGACACTAACAATGAATTTTCACATGGAAGGAAGCCTACTTGCCATCCATTCTACAGGATAAAGCCCAAACTTCTTAGGTTTGACCATCAATCTGACCAAAGTCTATCTCCCATTACAGCACCACATTCCTCTTGCCTACTTGTCCTTCTGCAAGCAATCACTGCGATTTCATGCTTCTTAGTCCCCACATCAAATTACTTCTTCCTCTGTTCTGTACTCAGCAGTTTGCTTTTAATTCAGGTGTACCATATATTTGATTTGGCTTTGGTGTTTCAGTCTTATCCACAATAGCATTAATCCTTAAGAATCAGGATTTCTTTCTTTAACATCAAAAACTTTCATGGACTCCCTCATGAGAGAAGAGCAGGGTTTGTGTTTGTCTAATTCATGCCTTTGACTCCAGTACTCAGCACAGTGCCTGCCCATGTAGTAGGTGCTTGGTAAATATTTACTAAATCAATGAATGGTGTCCATTAATAGAGAAGCACCTAATAACCAAAAGCTGCTATGAATTTGGTATTTTCTCATGAGTTTGCTTTTCGGTAATTACATTAACACTTAAATATTTTTTAAAGAAAAATAACTGAGTTTTAAATTGCCTTAGCTTTCTGTTTAAGACATTTTCTATTAAAATATTGGAGATAGTTAAGTGTATTTATGTTATTCAGAGATTACAGAGAAAACAAACAATACTAAGCTTAAACTGAACATAATTTCAATTTTCTTTGAAGATTCAGAAGGTATATGATGACCACGCAATACCCTGGGGCCATCATTATGTATTAATTACTCTTCCCCAGCAATAATTGTTAATAGACATTTCTGGTGGTTAAATGCCAGATTAGCAAGCTGCTCCTGCATTTGGAGCCCTTGTGTACACAGACTCTGGCAATTCCAGACTGAATGAAGTGTTTCTTGGTTCTACTGATCTTAAAGTTTTCCCAATAGAGGACTTCAAAGTTTAATTGCATTTGGGGGCATTTCAACTGGTCTCCAACATGGCCAGCGTCTACATCTGCCTCCAGATAGCAAGATGTCATCGATTTAGCACATTACATGAGCAACATTGGGTAGCAGTAGGTTACAGTCACAGGCTCTACGTTTTGTGGCTATGTGTAGCCTTAAGAAAGTCATTTAACTTCTCTCTTGTGTGGTTTCCTTATCTTTTATTTCATTTTAATTTCTTTATTATTGTTATTATACTTATCAACATCATAATTATTCTCTTATCTCTTGCTAGGGATAATCATAGTACTTACCTCAAAGTGTTATTGTAAGAGTTACACATATTTGAAACCACTTGTCAGATAATAGGTGTTGTGAAAGAACAGAGCTATCATTATGATGATGATGTGGTTTATTCTCTGCCCACCGTTAAGTAACATTTCTGACCAAAGAGCATCATCCCCTACTCATCCAGGGACCCATATTTATTCATTCACTCAATGTAGTCAGTATTTATTTTGAGTGCCTACTCTGCTCCAGTTTCCAAGTCAGGAATTAGAAAAACAAAGATAGAAGAGATTCAGTATCTTTCCTCAAGGAGCTCATAACCAGACTGTTAGAAAACAATATAGTATGTGCACAGCCACCTATCAAGACAAAACTCGATTGAACAGGCTCAGGGAGGACTTTCTGGGGGAATGACACCTGTGCAGTGTCTTAAGGCTAGGATGGGGAGGGTGTGGCGGAGGAGGAGGAAGATGAGCAGGTACCAGAAAGAGAACATTTCAGGTAGAAGGAACACTTCAAAACACAGAGTAAAAAAAAACACATGGGTTTGTTTTGGAGAGGACAGGGACTTTGATTCAAAATTGCTGGAATATAAAGTGCAAGGCAAAAAGTGACAAGAGATGAGACTTGAGTGGTAGGAAGGGGCTAGATCACAGAGAAACTTTTAGATCATGAATCACTGAAGGCTTTAAAGCAGAACAAAGACCTGAATTATAGTAGGGCTGTTGGTGCCTCCCACTGCATCATTGTCAGATTTCCCTGTCTTTTAGCATGTTTCTCAGGACAAGGTTGAACAAAGGCAGTTAGTTGCCCAAGGCAGAGGATAGAGAAAACACTTTGCTCCTGACCTCATGGCTAACCATTAGTACCCAATACTAACCCAGCAGTTAGTCTTTGGGAATGGATTGGAGTTGGTTTTAAACTCCAAGAAATAGAAGTTTCCGGAAATGCCCATTTAGGCTTAATCTCCCTACCTCTTTCTTCAGCCTGTAAGTGAAAAGCTGGTCAGAATAAATGAGCACCCCTTGCTTCATGCGAGCTGTGTTTGTAGGGCTGGCATTCATCTGTCCATCTTAGCTATACTTAAAGGCCACCTGAGCCTCCCCTAGGTTTAAGACATGGTCTGTGGAAGCCTGGGGATCCAAGCTTACTGACTAGCAAGGGTGTATGCCCACAGGGGCCATGATCCAGGACTTGTAGTTTTGTATTACAAGAAGTTCAGCATCCCCATAGCTCAGTTTGAACATAAATGTCCCCAAATCAGCAAATATATGTTGTACTGTGGCCAAGGCAACAGTAGCCACTTCTGAGAATATGATGGGTAAAGAAGGGACACAAAATGCTTTGCTAAGTTCTCTTTCTATAGGAAACTGGAATAAAAATTAATCAAAGCTCCAATTAAGGGTTATTTTTTATGGTTAATAACCCTTAAAAAATACTTAGATACCATGTTTATACAAAGTAAAGTGGAGAATTGAGTTCTTGATCTAGATGATTTCAGCTAAAAAAAATTTTTTAACACATTCACCTAAAATATTTAGATAATTGAGGAAAAACATCATTTACTTTTGAATTATCCAAAGTTCTTTACTTCACTGGATTGTTTAGACACAGTTCTGATATTTCATTCATCCCCAAAAAATACCAGAAACGCTGCTTTGAGAAGAAAGCTTGACATTTGAGAGGAGGAATGGGCCTCCTCAAAGCAGTCCAAGATTAAAAAAAAAAAAAAATAGCTTCAGGAAAAAATCAACAAGGAAAAAAAAAGAGCAACATGAAATGCTTTCAACTTTACTGTCATTCTTGAGTATGTACAGATTGCCCATCTCCATGGAGTAGAAACATGCTCCCTCAAATTCAAAGCAGACTACCTGAGTGATCACATTTAAATCCCCTTTCATCTGAGGGAATGTGAGCAGTGCGCCTGCCAGGACATCAATAATGAACTTGGTCACTTGGGCCTAGAGTAAGAAAATCATCCAAAATTGAACAAGGATGTAGTCTTTGAAGGCGACATTGATGGAGCCTGTCACAATATGTTAAGGGTCTCAGATGAATTTCTCTAGAAGAAGCCAAGGCACAAATGGATGTGAATTTTCAGAGAACAGATAATCCAACAACTGAATGACCTCAGCTCAAAGACTGTAAGATGAAAATCAGGTTGTTAACCATTTTTCTTCTCATGGTCATGGGCCATTCACTTATTTCAACCTTTAAATCAAATTTCAAAGCATTAAGTACATACATCATCTACAGACACTTGTCCAGGCACCTGGGAGGTTTCACAATGGTCCCAATTATTTAGTTTTCTTGTATATTTTCCATATTTAAACTGCGACAGTAATACACTTACCCATCCACCGACATACACAGTAGACAAGACTAACTGGTATATTTCTTTTGAAGCTTGTTTATGGATAATACCAAAGGTATTTTTTTCATCCTTAGTCTATATGGAAAGACCCTTCAGAGGCTGGTTGTCTTGTAAGAATGGTTAATAACCCTTAATAAAAGATATACACATTCTGTTCATGCAAAATAATGTAGAAGATTGAGTTCTAGATCTGGATTATTTCAGCTAGTTCTTGGCAGCTCCATAGTTCTCTTTGCACCAAACCTCAACACTAAATAATATTAACTGATATTGTAATTGTCTCCTGTGGTTAATTTTCTCAACCATACTGAACTTCTTGGAAGGTAGGGACTGGGGTTCTACCTTTGCTTGTCTCCTCCATAGCAAAGTACTGGTTATGGAATGGGCTTAATGAGAATTGTATGTGAATTGATTAATGCAAAAAGAAGTGTGACTCACTTGACCAGATTTTGAATTAATTAAAAAAGACAAAGGATTTAACAATAACTTTTTGTAAATAATGAGTTGATATTTGGGGGTTACACATCCTCAGGGAAGAAGAGGTTTGTCCTGGGGCCATTGTGGCTCTGAGTTCTCAATACCACTCATGCCACACTCCTAGCTCATTACAGAAAGACCTAGAGTTCAGAGCTCAACTTTTCTGAAGTGAGAGCAGGGGCCCTCCCAGTTCTAAACAGCCAATTATATTTTCTATCTGTCAGTTTTGGCACATTTAACTATGAGAATGCAAGTTCTAAATTCCCCAAAGAGGCCCAGAAGATTACTAAGCTAATCGGCAAAGCAGAACTGGCTCTGGTACATATAAGGGAATACATCCCAGGGAATTTTTGCAAAACTTGAATATATGGAGTAAGCAGCTCTGGTGATTTCAAAGAGGCCAAGGGAAACAAACAAGCCTTTATTTTGGGTTATATAAAATGAGACCATGTCAGAGACATAAATCATTGGGGGAAACATTTCAAATCCAAGGTAAACCATAGCTAAATGTTCTCTGTCTGGACAGCTTGCCCTCCAGAAGATGTGAATTTACTTGAGGTCAAATGGAGACCAAGGTCAGAGGCAGGACTTGGCATAAAACCCCTAATTCCCAATTTGCAGGCTACAGCTCCAAACCCAGGCTGAGTATTACACCCAAGGCTGAAACAAGCATTGTATCAGAATTCTGTCAGCCTTGAGTCAAATGAACCAAGTTCACTGAAATCATAGAAATCCCATCTGAATCACTTGGTTTTAGACTTCATGAAGCTCTCACTTTGAAATGTGAAGAAGGCCCTATATGGAAACAGCTTGCCAACCCAACAGTGATGTTGAATAACGATCTAATACAGATTTACAAAGTGCTTTCACATGTGCTATCTCTTTGGATAGCCACAGTTACTCTGCAAAGTGCATGGAGCAGGTAATATCACTGCTTCATATGGAGAAGAACACTGAGGCCATGAGAGGATAATGGAATTTCCATCCATTATCTACTGGCTAACAAGGGGAAGTGCTAAAACTCTGAGTCTATAGCTCTTTATATCCACCATGCTCCTTTCAATAAGTAAATGTATGCTCATTACTTCCACTGCAAGGTTTGCACTACCATGTATAAGATAGTGGAATAGAAAGAAAGTGTAAGAGAGAACTCCTGACCCCAAGGACCTGACAGACTGGTTTGAGGGACAGGGATGATGAGTTAAAGTAATTTTTCATCAAATATAAGAAACTCTCAATTGTAAGATGCATCCTTTTTACGAAGATGTGAAAATGTGAAAAACCATGGCTGACGGTGAATTGTAAGACCCCCAAAATTAAAGATGCAGCCTAATTTCTGGAATGTTGAAATGTGAAAGAGTATGTCTTGGAATCCATGAACCATAGAAATACAAGACAATATTAAATGTATAATCTGAAGTAGAAATGTCTCCTTATTCTTTGAGATGAGGAAATGGTCTCTGAGAGGAGCAAGGTGAACTAGCTGGTAAGTCTGGGTTGGGGTTCAAACCTAACTCCATTGGATTGCATGATGTGGCCTACAGGATTTGATGAGCTGGAGGAGTGAATGGAAAGGGAAGGATGCATGGCACCTTTTGATGTATCTCTGCTGGGATTTCATAAGGAATGGGTAAGCCACCTGTGGGGATAGTGGAAACCACAGCTTGAGATACTCTTCAATAGACTTTGGAATTCAGACAGTTCCACAATGATATGAAGCATATACACTGAACAAAAGAAAATGAAAACGGATTTCTGAGTAATTTTGAGGGAATTGGATTTAATGCTGCAGCCAGGTATCATATAGATATTGCTCAAAGCTAAAAATGACAAATTCTACAGAAAAATAGATTTTTTTTTAAAACTTGGAAATTGTCACATCATATGAACCTTACCATTTTCAGTGGAACCCATCTCAGTCCTATGACCCTCTGGGTTTAGAAGAATCTATCTTATTAACACCCTGTTTTGTTCATATTACCTTATGCAAGGTATGGTAAGGCCAGACACAAATCAAGAGAGGGAGATAGGAAGATTGACTTTACTCACTGTTCCTTTGGGAAAACACAGCATGCTCTGCAGTGCGGCACAGAGAAGACACCAGGTTTGATCACGAGGCAGAGAAAGTGAGAGCATAACTGAATAAGTTCTTTTTTTGTGGTTTCAGTAGAAGCATGTAAGGCTGAGGCAGGAGTATGTTAATATGGGCTTGGTTAGCAATATTTGAAAGTGGCACCACTACAAGGTTGAGGTTATTTGTAACAGGCTGGGATCAGAATTATCTAGGAGAACAGATGTATGGTTGGGGCTTGGTCACTTGGCAGTGTCTAGAGACTTACAGGAGCTAGAAAACATGGTTAATACATAACCAGTTTGCTGAAGAGAAGAAGAAAGGCGGATGGATGCCCTGCCTTTACAAAGAAAGGCAGCTTAGAGTTGGTGAGAGTAGGACAGACATAATGGTCTGATTAAATAGGAAGGGGACAAAGGGAGACTGTTTCTAGATTAAAGACAGCAGTTCAAGTTATCCTTTAAGTCTATTGTCTATAGAAGCAACCTTTAACAAACTGTTGCAAGAAACTCTCATTCCATAGTCAAATTAGTTTTAGAAATTCTGAATGTTATTATCTCATCCTAAAGCCTCTTAATGCATACCAACACATTAAAGGCCCTGAAAAGTCCTGCAGTGTGGAGACCTGTTTTACTTTAACAGTGTTTAAAGTGGCAGAATGGGGATTCAAATATAATATATCTTTGAAACTCATGCTCTTAACCACTATGCTCTATCACCCAATTTTCTTTCTCTTTTTCTTTAATTTTGAAGAGCTTAAATAATACATAAAAAAGAGAAAATAATAAAACAAATATATCCATGTGCCCAACACCAGCAACTAACAAATGTTAATATTTTGTCATGTTTGTTTCTTACTTTTACATAAAACATTACAGATAAAGTTGAAGTCCCTTTTCCTCCATTTGTTAGTCTCCTCCTTTCCTTTCCAGAAGCAAATACTACAATAAATTTGGTATATATCCTTAAAGTCACAATTGTTTATTTTATAACAAACCTATGTGCTCATAAACAGTATATAGCATTGTTTTTTTTTAATTATTTAAATACTATCATGCTGTATATATATCATTCTAAACTTTCTTTGATCACTCTAAATCACGTGTCTAAGAGCTAATCTATTATTTTATCTGCTGTATAGCATTTCATCATATGAAGAGAAAACTATTCATTCATTGTCCTGCTGATGTGAATTAAGTTGCTTCTAACCTTTGCTATGACCAAACACTGCTACAGGAACCCTCCTTGTTCCTGTGCACTTGTGTACCTGCACAGAGATTCCTTAGGGTATATACCTAGAAGCATTTGTCAGGCCATGGAATTTTCACATTTCCAATAATACAGGATTTTGCCAAATGACCTTCTCATCCTTATTCTATAGAGTCGACACACTCTCTCAAAACACAGGAAGCCATAAGAAAAATCACAGGGTTTTCCAAAAAGAGTCAGCAAACCCAAGCTTGAAAGCCCTAACTATGGCTTAGGAGAGTCATTGAAGATTTCCAAGTCCTGGTTTCCTTGACTGTAAAATGGGGATGATAATATTCTTCTGACCTTGCTCCCGTGGCTTTGATGAAGAAACAACGTATTGATTGTAAATGTAATTTGTAAACTAAGAAGTGCTGAGTCCTGTTAATTACTTTTATTCATAGTCACCTTAATTCATCAAATATTTGAATGTCTACTGTATAACAGGCACTAGATGAAAGACTCAGCTCCTACCCAAAAGAATTTATTAGTAACTATATTTTGTTTTTTTCATATTCTTGAGTGTCATTATGCTAAGTACTTTATAAGGCAATTCTTGGTTGTTTATGATTCTGAAATTCATTTACCAACTGGTTATTTGAAATTCTAACAAATTGTTCAAAGGGACACTATGACCAGATGATCAGTTTATAGGTTTAAACTGCCCTATGTTGTTTAAGGGAAGGGAACTGACATAATCTGGAGTAACTACTATGTAACAGAAATAATTTTGTATGTATTATGTAACATATTCTCCCTAATAACCCTGTGCTATAAAGTATTAATAATCCCATCTCACAAATACGGAACTTGAGGTGATGAGGAGTTAGCCTGCCTGAGGTCACACAGCTAGAAAACGGGAGTGTGGATTTGAATGCAGTTGGCTTGCTGCGTGTTCTTTTTACTCTATGACTCTACCTTGCATGTGCATCAGTGCTGCTTCACCATATGGGACACTTAGTCTATGGGAAAGTGACTGCCAATAAGCAGTAAGAAAAGCTGGTGGTAGCTCAGAGAATGTGTATGCTTCTGGCCAGATCCACCTCAACAGACACTAATTTGTGAGCAATAAATGTGGTGACTCAAAAATTAGTTCTCTTTCCAGCCATGGCCCCAGAAAACATTGGTAGAGAGAAAGAACTAGAAAGAAAAAACATTTTTCCTAGGATTGGAGACAGAATCGTTGCCCGAACCTATCACAGCAGAATGACCGATCTTGTAATAATTAACATCTGTATAGCTCACCACAGCTTAAATATGCAAGGATTATCTGTAAAATTTAAAAATATAGAAGGGAATCTTGATGTATGATATTTGGGACCTGAGAGACTGCTTTTCCATCATTTTTTTTCCCTTTTAAATAGGATGCTCATAAATCAGAGTGTATGTCTACACTACGCAAATTTATTATGAACATGAAGTTATGACAGATCTACTGAAATCAAGCATGAAACTTAAATTCCTTCAAAGTCAAAGCCAATTTTTATCTAACCTAATTATGTTGTGCCTATTTTGGAATCCTTTCAAATGGAAAATTATTAATACATAGTACATTATCCCATTTATATTATCAACAAAATTGCAAACTACTTAGAAATAAAATTAACATAAAACAACATCAAAGAAAATTATAAGCCAAATCCCACCTATGGAAATAGTCTGGTTTTGATATCACTGTTAAGTAAGCCTTATAACATAAACTGGGTGGTTCCCCAACTTTTTATATGGTTTGAAACAGATTTCTAAGATGAGAATTCTTGTGAAGTTTTGACGGAACTCCCCATAAAGTCATCTGGACCTTTGCTTGGGTTCTGTTTCCCTTTCTTTGATGTTTATTGGCCTATATTATGGAATCCATTTTGATAATTTGTATTTACCTTAAACTAGTCTGCCTATGAAGGTTTCAAATACCTTGGTACAAAGATGCTCATGAAATTTTCCTAATTTCTTAAGCATTTTTTTTATGGCTCGATTTCTTTAAAATTTTATTTGTGTTTTCTTTCTTTTCTCACTGATTTTTGTTTTCCAGAGTATTGATTATTTTATAGGACTATTCAAAGAAACTGATTTGTTTTTGTTAATCAACTCAACTTTTAGTATTTGTGCATTTTTCTAATTTATTAAATTTTGCTTTTATCTTTAGTATCTCTTCCCTTTGATTATCTTTGGATTTTTTTCTAGCTTTCTGAAGGGAAAGATTTGTTAATTTATTTTTAATCTTTTTTTCTAATAAAATATTTAAGGATATAGGTTCCCTCTAAGTACCACTTTGGTTAATATCTGACAATGTTTAATTTAATTCAATTATAAATATTTTGTTATTTCCATTGATACATGAATTAAACTGAAATGCTTTGTTTGTTTTATTTTAATTTCCAGATACTTTAAGAAAGTTATATTTTTGTTGTTAACTTTTAATTTTATTTTACTGCAGCCAGTGAACATGGCTTATGCAAACCAATTTTGATGCATTTTCCCTTTGGTGACATAGTCTACAATCAGTTTTGTACCTTTTCCATGTCTGTTTGACTAAATGTTGCATTTTTATATGTATGAATCCAGAGTCCTTTATTTGATACTGGGTGAATCTTATTAATTGTGCAATTCAAAGTAACTATATTGTTTATTACTGATATCTTTATATTTATTTCGATAAGATTATTTTCTATTTTTCTCTTACCATGTTGCTGCTTTATCTCTCTTGAGCATTTGATTGATAAATGGTTCTTTTTCCTTCCATCTTCCCTCTGTTGCTTTAAAGTTATGCATTTTGTTTCTCGTCACCATGTGTTTATCCTTATTCATTTAGCCTCAAATTGTATTGCAGGCACACGGCATAGATATTGCAGGTTCAGTTCCAACTACCGCAATAAAGCAAATATTGCAATAAAGCAGGTCATACAATTTTTTTATTTCCCAGTGCATATCGAAGTTATGTTTGCACTATACTGGAGTCTATTAAGTGTGAAATATCATTATGTCTAAAAAATGTACATACTTAAACTGAAATGTGACACAGAGACACGAAGTTAAAACATGCTGTTAGAAAAATGGTGCTGATAGACTTGCTTGATGCAGGTTTGCCACAAAACTTCAATTTGTAAACAAGCAGTATCTGTGAAATGCAATAAAATGAAGTGCAATAAAATGAGGTAAGCCTGTATATATCTTTTCAAAGTAATGTAGAATTAACCATTATTTATATTTTCCCCATTCCAAACAAGACAAGATGCTGAATGAACAGTTAGTTCCTTTAGTCAACTCCCTCCCACTTATAAATTCTCAAATGTAGTTTTAGTTCCAACTTGTTAATATATTTTAAAAATGTGTTTTTGAAAACAGTAAGTATTTAATTAGACTATTTTCTTTGTTTGTCACCGTGGTGGTTTGAAGCTGTATGTACCCCAGGAAAACATGTTCTTAAATCTAATCCATTCCTGTGCATGTAAACCCGTTCTAAGTAGGATCTTTTTTTTTTTAATAATATTTTTTTTTAATTAGGATCTTTTGATGAAGCTACTTCAGTTAAGGTGTGACCCACTTAATTCAGAATGGATCTTAATCCTCTTAGTAGAGTCCTTTAAAAATGAAATGAAGACAAAGAGAGAAAGAGAAAGCCACAGAAACAAGAAGCTGAAATCAATGAAACCCAGAAGAGAAGGGAGAGGCCAGTAAATGCTGCCATGTGACTTGCCATGTGGCAGAGTAGCCAAGGATCGCTGGCAACCAGTCTTAAGGAAGAAGCATGGCCTTGATGATGCCTTGATTTGGACATTCTCATGGCCTCAAACTAAGGTAATAAATTCCCATTGTTTAAAGTCAACCCGTTTCATTGTATCTGCTTTAAACAGCCTAGAAAATTATAACAATCACTATTCTTGTATTCTACTACTTTCTTGGATTAATTTTTCTTCTTGGTGGACTATATCATTATATCTAGAAGCTCCTATCTCCCCACCTCCTCACTGAGAGGACCTTTAAATGTCCATCTTTATGTGTCTGTCCTTGCTTGCTTGCAAAGGTCATTATTCTACCCTTACTGTTGAGTCAAATCTACCTGGATATAGAATTCCAGATTCAGTGTTATTTTTCCTCAAGTATTCTGAAAATATTTTTCACTGTCTTATTTCCAATGTTGTTGATGAAAAGTCTGGTTTTTAAACCGATATTCATTGCTTTGCATATAATCTGACCCTTCTTTTTGGTGGCTCTAGGAATTTTTTATCTATACTTCATATTTTGAAGTTTTACTACAATCTGTTCAAGTGTAGTTGGACAGTCACTTGGTGGGCTCTTCAAATCTTATCTCGCCTTCATTTTAATTATTCTGTCTTTATGATACTTCTATTAGGTTGAAACTTTTGAATCTACTCTCCATGCCTTAATTTTTCTTTCCTTTTTTCCACCTCTTTTTTTAAAAAAAATTTCCTTCTGTTTTTTGAAGATAAATCCTCAGATACGGTTTATGGTTCATTGGGTTGCTCTTCAGCTCTACACAGCATGTTATTTACTACATCTTCTGAGTTCTTATTTTCTTTGTGTATACACAAACACATACACACACATTTAAAAACATATATACATACACACATACTTCTTCAAAAGATCTCTAATATGTTTTGTTTACATCTATCTTTTCCTGTTTTATAAGCTCCTGTTCTTATTTCACAAATTCTTCTATGTCTCTTTAAGGGATCTTGTCTTGTTTATTTAAAGTCCTTATTGGTTTACTAACTCTATTTCTTAAAATGAGCGTTTTTATGTTTGAGGGGCTTGTTGTGATACTTTTGAGGTATAGTTATTTCTCATGGGCTTAGTGATATTTGGTGGTGCATTTATCTTCTGTAACAGCATTTTCATCTCTATGTCCTGAGATGTGGTATCTTCCATATGACTTGTGGCTTTCCAGATTGTGTCTCTGTTTTTAAGTGGCTTATTGTAAAAGCAGGTTTAACTTATTACTGGTCTCTTCACTCTCCTTTTTCTTCTATGGATTGGCCTGTCCAAAAATAATTCTCTTGCCAGTTTTACAATGTGCTTTTATTAATTCAATATTTAAATATATCTTTTAACTCCTTTTGCTGTGTTTGGATTGAAAAGAAAAGATTTCAGTGTGGGTTCATTGCTTTTTTTTTTTTTTTCTTTCCTTTTTTAGGAGGTGCAAGGGATTGAACCTGGGACCTCACATATAGGAAGCAGGCACTCAACCAACTGAGCTACTTCTGCCCCCTTGTTCATTGCATTTTATTTTCACTTCTAACAGTCTTTACCTTATCTAATTCAATGTGATAGTACTCATCAAGAAAAGTTCATGATAGCTATATCTTTATTGTGTCAAAAAATAATTGTCATGTGTAATGACTTTTCCTTGAATTTTGCTTTGTTATTAATATTGCAATCTCTGCTTTCTTGATTATTGAATTTGCAACTTCTATCTCTATTCAAAATTTTGCTTTTAACATTTTAAGGTGTGTGTTAGTGTGTTCCTTATTTAAAAAAAGCAATGATTATAATTTGTTCTTTTCATCCAGTTTGAAAGCATGTCTTTTAATAAGATAAATTTGTCTATGAATGCTTTTGATTAAAACTAACATATATGATCTTCTGTTACCTTGTACTGTATCATTTTTTATAACATATTTTTATTATAGAAGTTGTGAACTTACAAAACAATCACACATACATGTGGAATTCCCATACATCCCTTCACTAACACAGCACACCATTGTGGAACATTTGTTACAGATTATGATATAATATCATCAGACTATTACCACTAACTATGGTCCACAGTGCACACTTGGTTTATCTCTTCTATATCCCCCTATTAATAACACAGTACATCTTTGACATTGATGCAAGAATACCACAGTATTGCTGTCAACCACAGTCCACAGGTTACACTAATTGTACTTTTCCCATTGTGTTATTCAGTCCCTAGATTATTCTCTAGCTTTCTTTCAATTGACATTTACATCCCTAGACTACCTTTTTCAGCCACAATCTCACTTATAAACCAGCTGCATTAGTCCTATTCACTATGTTACCATCAACTCTATCAAGTTCCACACTTTTAGTCAAGATAATTAAAACTTTTGCATCCATTAAACATCAGTACTCCTTCTCAGCCTTCCGCTTACCTCCTAATAACCTATACTCTACGTTTTAACTCGATGTGTTTATTCTTCGTATTTAGTTCATATTAGTGAAACCATGCAATATTTGTCATTTTGTGTGGCTTATTTCACTTAGCATAATGTCTTCAAGATTCATCCATATTATCATGTGTCCCAATTTCATTTCTTCTTACTGCAGCATAGTATTTCGTCATATGTATATACCTTATTTTGTTTATCCATTCATTGGTTGACAGACACCTGGGTTGTTCCCATCTTTTGGCAGTTGTGAATAACGTCACTATGAACATTGGTGTGCAGATGTCTTTTCGCGTCACAGTTTTCAGTTCTTCTGAGTATATTCCTAGTAGAGGAATTGCTGGATCATATGGCAGTTCTATATTTAGCTTCCTGAGAAACATGCCAACTGTCTTCCACAGAGGCTGCACCATTTTACAATCCCACCAATAGTGGAGAAGTGTTCCCATTTCTCCGCATCCTCTCCGGAACTTTTTGTTTTCTATGTTTTTAATAATGGCCATTCTATGCAGTTTGAGATAATATCTCATTGTCTTTTTGATTTGCATCTCCCTAATAGCTAGTGATAACGAACATTTTTTCACGTGCTTTTTGTCCATTTATGTTTCCTCTTTGGCGAAATGTCTATTTACGTCTTTTGCCCATTTTTAATTGGATTGCTTGCTCTTTTATTGTTGAGTTGTATGATTTTTTTTATATAGAATGGAAATCAAATCCTTATCAGATATGTGATTTCCAAATATTTTCTCCCATTGAGTGGGCTGCCTTTTCACCTTCTTAGTGAAGTCCTTTGAATCACAAATGTGTGTAAGTTTGAGGAGAGCCCATTTATCCATGTTATCTTTCGTTGCTCATGCTATCAGTGTAAGGTTTAAGAATACACCTCCTATCACCAGGTCTTGAAGATGTTTTCCTACATTTTCTTCTAGGGTCTTTATGGATCTAGTTTTTATATTTAGGTCTCTGATCCATTTTGAGTTAATTTTTGTATAAGGTGTGAGATAGGGGTCCTCTTTCTTTCTTTTGGATATGGATACCCAGTTCACCCATTACCATTTGTTGAAAAGGCTATTATGCACCAGCTGGGTGGATTTGACAGTCTTGTCAAAAGTCACTTGACCATAGATGTGAGGGTCTGTTTCTGAACCATCAGTTCAGTTCCGTTGGTCTATGTGTCTATCTGTATGCCAGTACCATGCTGTTTTTATTACTGTAGCTAGGTAATATGACTTAAAGTCTGAAAGTGAGAGTCCTCCAACTTTGCTTTTCCTTTTTAAGATGTTTCTGGCTATACGGGGCCTCTTACCCTTCCAAATAAATTTGATCATTGTGTTTTTCATTTGTTTAAAAACTGCTGGTGGAATTTTTATTGGGATTGCATTGAATCTGTATATCAATTTAAGTAGAATTGACATCTTAATGATATTTAGTCTTCTGATCCATGAGCCTGGAATATTCTTCCAATTATTTAGGTCTTTTAAAATTTCTTTTAGCAATGCATTGTAGTTTTCTGAATACAAGTGCTTTTGTATTAATGTCATTGGTTAAATTTATTCCTAAATATTTTATTCTTTTAGTCACTATTGTAAATAGAATTTTTTTCCGGACTTCCTCCTCAAATTGCATATTACTAGTATATAGAAACACCATGGATTTTTGCATATTTGATCTTATATCCTGCCACCTACTGAAATCATTTATTACTTCTTGCAGCTTTTTTGTAGATTTTTTGGGACCTTCTAGGTATCGGATCATATCATCTGTGAATAGTGAAAGTTTTACTTCTTTTCCTATTTGGATGCCTTTTATTTCTTTTTCTTGCCTGATTGCTCTAGCTAGAACTTCTACACCAACTACAGTGGTGACAGTGGGCATCTTTGGCGTGTTTCTGATCTCAAGGGGAAATCTGTTAGTCTTTCACCATTAAGTACAAAGTTAGCTGTGGGTTTTCATCTTTGGCTTTATCATGTTGAGGAAGTTTCCTTCAATTCCTATCTTTTGTAGTTTTTTTTATCAAAAAAGGATGCTGCATTTTTTGCATCAATTGATAGTATCATGTGATCTTTCTTCTTTGATTTATTAATGTGGTATATTATGCTGATTGATTTTCTTGTGTTTAACCACTCTTGCATGCCTGGTATAAAATCCACTTGATTATGATGAATAATTCTTTTAATGTGTTGTTGGATTTGATTAGCAAGTATTTTGTTGAGGAATTTTGCATCCATATTCATTAGGGAAATGGGTCTGTAGTCTTCTTTTTTTCATAATATCTTTATCTGGCTTTGGTATTAGCGTGGTATTGGCTTCATAGAATGTGTTACAGTTGGGCAGTTTGATGTAATTATGAATTCCAAAAATATAATTGGATCGTGCTTGTAAACTGATCTGTTAATCTGGGCATGATTAAGTTATGATTAGGGCGTTGACTGGGCCACGTCAGTAGGGTGTAGAGCCCCACCCCTTGGTGGGTGGGGAATCGAATATAAAAGGCAAGGCAAAGAACAGAGTTAAAGCAGTCTTTTGAGAAGCAGTTTGATGTTGGAAAGAAGGCCCCAGGAGAAGAGAAGCAAGCCATTCACCTGATCGTCTACAGCTGACCTTGTGGAGGAAACAGGAGCTAAGCCTGGAGAGAAACGCAGCCCCAGGAAGAGAGGAACCCCAGAAGCCTGAACCCTGGCAAATGCCGGCAGCTGTCTTGCTCCACCACGTGGCAACGGACTGTGGTGAGAAAAGAAACATAATGCTTTATGGCCTGGTATCAGTGGACTTCTACCCCAAATAAATACCCTTTATAAAGACCAACCCATTTTTGGTATTTCACATTAGCACCCCTTTGGCTGACTAATACAGAATTTGGTACCGAGGAGTGGGGAAGTGCTTTTGTGATTACCAAATGGAACAGTTTTATAAATGGGTAAGGGGTATTTTTTGGAGGAATTGTGAAATGCTTAATGGAAAAGGCTTAGATCACTTTGAAGAGACTGTTGATGGTAATATGGATGCTAAAGAGACTTTTTATGATGCCTTGGAAGTAAATGATGAAACTATTATTGGAAACTGGAGGAAAGGCGATCCATGTTTTAAAGTTGCAGAGATCTTAGCAAGATTAACTCTTGGTGTTATATGGAAGACAGAATTTGAAAATGGCGAACCTGAGCATTTAGCTGAAGTACTTTCCGAAGTAAACCCAGAGAATGTGGCTTGGCTTCTCCTTGCAGCTTATAGCAAAATACTAGACGAGCGAAATACACTAAAGACTGAACTTTTGGGCACAAAGAAAACAGGAACTGATTCCGGAACTTCCAAGTTTCTGGAAATCAAATTCCCAGATGAAAATGCCCTATTTGAAGACTTTACTAAACTTGGAACTCGTAACTCAGAATTGAAGATGCAGTTATCTCGGAAAGACTTGTGGAAAGTCTTACTGTCTGATGGCTTGGACCCCTGCTTCCTGCATGCTAAACCAACAAACTTTTTGAGAGAGCTGTATGAACAAAACCACTGTCAGCTTGTACAAAAGAGGACATGGAAAGGAGAGATTGAAGGAGAAACAGCTTTAAGAAGAAAACCATGGAAGCAGAGATCTGGACTTGTATCATAATATTCAATCTCTCTGTTTCTTTATTGATCCTCTGCCTAGATGTTCTATCCAATGTTGAGAGTGGTATATTGAAGTCTCCAATATTATTGTAGAGTTATCTATTTCTCCCTTGAGTTTTTTTTAGATTTAAAAAAAAGTTTTTAAAGATACTTAGATTACATAAACGTTACACACAAAATATAGGGATTTCCATATGCCCCACTCCCCACATCTCCCACACCCTCCCACATAAACAACATCCTTCATTAGTGTAGCTCATTCATTGCAATTGATAAACACATCCTGGGGCATTGCCACTGAGCATAGTTCACATTGTAGTCTACACTCTCTCCCACACAGTTCTGTATGTTATGGGATGATATAAAATGGC
>JAQZBX010011671.1:0-42344 GCA_029593785.1 Cabassous unicinctus | reverse complement strand
AAAATATAGGCATGTAGGGCCTATATTAAATCTAAGTTAAGGTGACATTTATTGTCGTTGGGGGAAGAGTGAGTTTAGGAAGAACCCAATGTCTCATACTGAACACTATCATTTAGAACTTTATCATCAGATGTGTGAAAGGAACAGAGCACAAAAGTTTTCAAAAAACACCTGAGATTTCTTATTTAAAAATACTTGAATGCTGCCTCCCACCCTGCAAACACCCTGTCCCATACTTTTGCTTCAACAGGTCAAATCCTAGTGTTTGGAAGGGTGGCTGTGATGCGGACTGCCTCTGTGATGTGGACTGCCTCTGGAAGGATTTGGGTTTTTTTGAGGTCTGAAAAAATCTGAGCGTTGCCCTCACTCCTGACACCAGGGTTACAGAGAATTCCAGGAAGGCAGCCACACCAGTGCCTGCCTTCAGGATTTTGGAAGCAGACATCACCATTATACTCTCAAATAAAAGGGTATGCTTCCAGTATCTTCTTTCCTCTCATTTGGTAGAAATCCTATGTTTTCTCCAAGGCCTAACACAAGCCCCACCTCCCCCATGGATCCTTCCTGGATTGCCCTAGCTCTCGGTGAGCTCATCCCTCTGTGCCCTGGAGCTCTTCTTGCCGGTGCGGAATGCGTGGCAAGAGCTTAGTGCAGAGCCTAACAGAGAATAAGTGCTCCACAGAAGGTGCTATAATTCATCTATTATGTGTCTGTCCTGTCTCCTCAGTCAGAATGTCAGCCCCTTGATAACAAGTTTCATATCTCTTAATACTCTGTAATCCTGAGTGCCACATCCATAGAAGATATCCAATAAATATTTGTTGTTTGTCCTGATCATTCCTTTTTGGGTCTAGCGTTTTTTCACATTTACTGTAACCACCCTCCTGCCAAGTGCAGAAATTTAGATCTTCTGACTGCTTAGTATCAGTGTATAAGTTAGTTCTGCCCTTCCCACCCCCTATTAGGATGAAGGAAATGGAACAGTCTTTCTTGGGGAAGCTATAATATTCCACACCGACGATGGCTTACAAAGGAAGACCCCAAAGAATGCAAACTAGACAAAACTCCCAACCATGCAAACAAGAAAGAGTTGCGACAAAACAGTGTCTGGTTTGTTAGGTACCAAAGGACCACATGTAATTCCCAGAAGCCAGGGGACCTAGCAAAGAACCTGAGGTGTGGTTTCCCACTTGCCCTGAGCATATTTAAATCTCCTGCAGACTGGAGCTATCTGCACTTGAGAAAACCTCCAGGGAACTTGCATTTCTATTACGCTCAGGGAAATGAAAACTGCCAAGATGTTTAGCTAAAGAGGATACCTTCAGCTAGAAGATGCGCAGGGACAGGAAAAGGCACCAAACCCATCCTCCTGAGTTTTTGTCCACCACGTGTCTTTTCACGAAGTCTCCCCTAAATGCCTCATCAGGGCCTGGCCCTCTGCAGTCCCAGGAAATCAGACACCAAAGGTGTCTCACTCTCCTCAAGGAATTAGGTATAACCTCTATTTAATGCTCTCATCATTTGAAAAGGCAAGAAGATACAGCTCATTTCCAGATTTTTCTGTTGGTGGATTAATCATATATATGGGGACCAAAGAATGTTGTAAAAGGCTGGTGCTTTTTTCTATCATGTCACTTTCCTGTTCAGAGTCTACCTCGGAAGAGTAAAAGGCAGTGCCCCCTTTCAGGTCTCCCTCCTCATCCATGGAAAAGCTGGCAACCTGCTTATCCTCCTCTCATCTCCAGCCCATACTCAGTTACTGGACTCCATCTGCTTTTCACTTCCCTGGAGCTGGAAGATGTTTGAAAGAAACCAGCCCTCTTCAGGCCAGCACCAGAGTGATGCCAAGACAAGCACATCTTTGACTTGCTAATTATGACCTAGCATAATTTACAGAATAGCTAGTAGAGTCACTGTCAATTCTTTCGTGGATCAGCCCCCCAAAAGGGGGTGAGTGGGCATACCACCCGGGAAGGTATGCATCATGGAAATTATATAGGAAAAAGTTGCACGTCCTCAAACAACAGCGTTCTGTAACATGTTATATTTATCAAGTAAATGCATTTTCTTACACGGTACCTGTGCTGTGAGAGTTAATTCCAAGAGGCCTAGAATTAGTTGTTTTGCTAAAGTTCCTGCATGGCACTGACCGCTGGTCAAGGCATGAAGCATACCGATTAATAGTGTTTCTGTTTAACCACGGGTCTGAGCAGTTTTGAAGTGGTTTGTACCAGCCTGTAAGCATTGCTTATTGATAACCATGAGACTGATGATTTGTACTTGGTCTCAGTTAGACCCTCAGAAGGCTCTGCTGTTGCCTATGTGACCCAGCAAAGTATTACTATTTAGGTAATCTAAGCACCTTTAAAATATATATATAACAAATAACACTTATGTAAACAAATGCACATATATGCATATGTATTTATATATCATTTTACAAATATTGGTATGTATTGTGAAAAATTTGATTTTTACCCAAAAAAAAACACAACAAACAGTGGAGGCTCCATTTTGGTTCCAAAGCACTCCATGCATGTGTCAGTGTTTTCTGATCTGTGAGGGAAAGTGCATCCTGCCACAATGCTTAGACAAAAGGAGCTGCACCTGGCCTCTCGGGACCCCTTGCCATGACCCCCCTTATCCTTACTTTAATGCTGTTGCTATGCTGAACCCTCTTCCTGTAACAAGCTGGAGATTTGTAAGCATTGCCATTTGGGTCCTGTGAATCGTCTTTATCAATCAAACCCTTTTTAACAGCCTCCGTTAGTGCAGCACCACAGCCCTGAGAGACAGAGGGAGAGGACAGGCTTCCCCAGAGAAGTGAAGTGTCCAGCCTGACAGCACACAGTCAAGGAGTGACAAAGCTAAAACTCGAAGCAGTGGCTCGATTCTAAATTCTTTGCTCATTTCACAATAGTTCTCTGATTTTTTCATTACTATTTTGAATGGTTACTAGAGAAAAGGAAGAGGAATTTACTGAGTGACAGTCTTAGAGGAATCCTGTTCTGTGTATTGAAAGCAGAGCTGTGGGGTAGAGCGTATGCACCCTAGAGAGGGAGAAGATGGCACCACCCACATTCTTGAACCACATCATCACTTTTGGTGTCAGTGGCCCAGGTGGTAAGCTTCCTCCCCTGCAACTGTGGCTGGAGGAGCCATCATTATTCCAACACCAGCTCCCGCGAGAAGGCCCCATTGGTCTGTCTCTGGCAAGACAGCGACTCAGGGGAAATGAGCCAGCATGTCCTCCATTCAGACCTCAAGCACAAGCGAGATGTTTCAGTGGGTACAGTGACTGATAAATCTTTTGCATGCTATTCCCTTTTCAAGGTATACGCTTCAAGCAATTCTAATTTGAAACTTAATTAAGATGCATGTGTAAGTCAAATTCCATTAAAGCCTCCTTCTTGGTTGCCAGCACTCAGCCCACGAAAGAAAACTTGGAAGACCAGCCTTGGAAGGAAAACATGCATGTCTTAGGGAGAGCCAGCCTCTGCTGCCTGGCCTTCCCTCTGTTACTAATCAGCTGTGTGACTTTGGGCAATTGCTTAAACTGATCTGTTGTATAATGAATGGGTAGAGGAGCATCAATTTCATGAACTTTGTGTCTCATTAATTACTCAATTTTTAGGTTGTGGACCCTAATCATTTTATTATTATTATTACTATTACTACTTTTTTCATAGCAAGGACGCTGGAGGAAATGGGCATTGAATTAAGAGCCAGGACATCTGGCTTGGCTACCTTTCTTCTTATCAGAATCCTCATGGAATTGATTTGCATGGCCCTGGTCCACATGGCCTTGCCTTGGCAAGGGGGGCCACCAGAAGAAGAGCAGAAATCTCCAGCAGGAATGTGAGTAGGAAGGGCATATCCAAGGACATAGTCTGGCTTTATTTATGGAATGGGAAGTCACTACCCACATGGTTTGAGGGAAAACTGATATATCTGTTTCTCTTTCCAAAATACCTTCCACTCTGCCATGTGAAATATGACCAATCAAGATAGGCTATGAAAGGGTCTATAAATATAATGAGGTAGCATGATGCTTTGAAAAGAGCCCTGTCCTTGGAGTCAGAAGCCTTGGATTGGATGCTGGTTCTTTCACAGAATTAGCCTTTCAGACCCAGGACCCTTTTCAAAGTTTCTGTTAACACAACAAGATCCATGGATACGTTCCCAGCAAAGCCAACCAGGAGATGTCAACAGTGATGTTTAAGGAGCACGGGTTCTCTAGCCTTCACACTTCTCCAAAGGAGATGCACTAAAGCTGCTGTAGCCTGCCTGTTCAGGGTGAGGTTGTGGAAAGCCCTGCCTGGTGCTTAGAAAGCTACTTATACTGAGCCCACATCAAGCTAAATCTCCAATAAATTCCCTTATGTTGTTTGAGAAAGGGCCACTTACAGATCACATCACCCAGATCTAACATCCAGGTGGAGGCTCCAATTTCTCACCAGCCACCAGAGCCATCTTGCTACACTGTTCCCAGGTTGTAGAATAACCATGATGTATCACACATGTCCACGGCCATATGACAAGCATGGCGCCACTGACTGTCTGTAGTAGGTATGTGCAGTCTGTTAGCTACAAGAGCCAGAGGAGGTGAGCCAGGGCCCACTTACTGAGTGTGTGGTCTCGGGTTCCTTAACAGCTCTGTGCCTCCTCTCTCTCTCGTGTATGGATAGCAATACCTACCTCATAGGATTGTGTTGGCAGTGGATGAGATCAGGTAGCAAAGCACCTAGCACAATGCCTGGTGAGTAGGTGCTTAGTAAATGCAAGTGGTTACTTAGTTTAGTCTGTTCATTTT
The DNA here is from genome assembly GCA_029593785.1 of Cabassous unicinctus. Taxonomy (NCBI): domain Eukaryota; kingdom Metazoa; phylum Chordata; class Mammalia; order Cingulata; family Chlamyphoridae; genus Cabassous; species Cabassous unicinctus. The sequence goes on along the minus strand of JAQZBX010011671.1, from coordinate 37,531 downwards.
GTCCTGATACTATCTTATCCCAGGCTATTCTTGAGAAGAACGTTGCTTAAATATGCATAGGGGCTTCCTTCCTCCTGGACCAGAAGGGCACAAGTCACTGGGGAAGGAGGTCAAGGAAAGAGACACGTGAGGGTGAGAAGGTGGGGGTGCTTTGAGGCAAATTGCCAACATTTCATTTTGCTTATGGCTGTCCTTGTCCTGCTGAACAGTGAAGAAACATTCTCAGGAACAGCTCAGGGGGAAGCCCTGGTATCTCTCATTTGTGGGAAAAGAGAGTGAGAGGGAATTATGCCAATAAATTAAGCCGACGAAACCCAATCCACCGAAGCAATCAATTATTTTGCTCATTTCTAAAAACTATTTTGGGGAACTTTTTGTCTCTACTTCAAGTATACTATTTTCCTCCTAGTTTTTATTTATCACAAAGTGCTGTAACACTAAAGTCAATTTTAATAGATTAAAAAAACCTATCCATATTCCCATCTCCCTAAACTTCAGCTGTTTTGATATTTCAGTCCTTGCACAGTCCTTGTCCATAAACTTGATAATTCTGTGAGCAAAAATAACTTATGCATAATGCACTTCAGTCTCTAAATGAAATAAAATGACTTGAGATTTATGAAAGTTTGAATCAATAAATGTGCTTATATTTCAATTTTTCCTACACTTCCATTGACTCCCTTGGCATCCCCCCACCCCAACTGATATAAGAACATCCTCTTGCAAAACCCATTTTTCCATGGACCATTTGTTTCTAGGAATTTTACATCTCTCAATAGAACAGACACATCCACTCTCGTCCCCACCCTGGCATCTTTTCTCACCTCAGGTTTTTGTCCCCAGTGGCTGACAGTGGCCAGGACTTGGAGGCTGTAGGTGGGGTGGGAGCAGAAGCCTGTAAGTCCTGTGGCTTGGAAGGCAAGTCTCTCAAGATGCACTAATGGACACTTATCTGTGACCCTCAAAAATGAACACACTGGGGGGAGCGAATGTGGCTCAAGCAGTTGAGCACCTGCCTCCCACATGGGAGGTCCCAGGTTTGGTTCCTGGTGCCTCCTGAAAAAACAAAACAACAAGCCAAACAAATGATAAAACCAACTCAGGGAAGCCAAATTGGCTCAGTGGTTGAGCACCAGCTTCCCACATACGAGGTCCCAGGTTCAATCCCTGGCACCTCAAAAAAAAACAAACAAAAAACATGCTCCCAGTCAGTGTGGGAGACAAACAAGCAAACAAACACTGAGAAATAAACTAGAAATACGTGAAATGTACCATAGTGACATAAAGGAGGTAGTGATTAACTTTGTTTGGGATGAGAGTCAGGAAATTGATAGGATTCATAGAGGCAATGATTCTCAGTTAGGTGTTTGGGCAAGAATGCCTACTCAGAAGGGCTTTCTCAGTAGAGGGACTAGCACACGGAAAGACAGGGAGATAACACAACCTTTGAGTGGGCCCTCAGTGTAAGTCCTGGCTTTGTAATTTATTAGCTGTGTGTCCTCAAGCTCAGTGTTCTCATCTGTAAAATGATATTAACACCTGGCTCAGAGGGGTTGTTGTGAGGAGTAAATGAGAGAAGGATTTTTCACCGTGCACTTACCTGGAACACTGGGCATGTTGGATAAATGGGAGCCGCTGTTACGGAGGCATGAAAAATCATGGCGTGTGGCTCTCCTGTGCCCTGGCAAAGTTTCTCAGAGTGTCATGGATGCCTTAGAATGCTCCCAAGGCTTTCCTGGAAGAAACAGGCATTCACTTAAATGGTAAAATTCCCTGTCTGTAATGCAGCCCAAGGAAACTCATGTTCTCCCTGAGCCTCTCGTTTCCGCCTCTGTGGAAAGAGATTTAACCTAACAACCAGGAAGAATTGGCTGAACCTCTAGATGACGCCCATAGCATCCAATAATAAATAATTCTCCTTGAGATTACTAATGGATGTGAGGAGATTTGCCATGAATTTGGAGCTCTCCAGGCATTCTCAATTCTCAGATGAGATCATGTGTCAAACACTCACACAGAGAAGGAAAATAAATGCTTCTAAGCTATGGGGCCTGTTTTAGTTTGCTAAAGGCTACCAAGGCAATATACCAGAAATGGGTCTGCTTTTACAATGGGGGTTTATTATCTTATAAGCTTAAGGGGAGCAGATGTAGCTCAAGTGGTTGAGCACCTGCTTCCTATGTACAAGGTCCCGGGTTCGATCCCCGGTACCTTCTAAAAACAAAACAAACGATAAAACCAAGTATCTTATAAGCTTATAGTTCTGAGGCCATGAAAGTGCCCAAATTAAGGCATCACAGGAGATGCTTTCTCCTCAAGCTGCAAGCTGTGAGTGATCAGGCACATGGCAGCATCTGCTCATTTCCCCCATTTCTCCAGACCTTGTTGCTTTCAGCTTCTGGTTTTCAGTGGCTTCCTCTCAGTTTCTGTGCTCTGTTGATTTCATCTTCTGGCTCCTGGGATCTTCTCTCTCAGCTTCTGGGGGTTTCTCTCTGTTTCTGCAGCCTTTTTCTCTATATTCCATTTATAAAGAGCTCCAGTAAGAGGGTTAAGACCCTCCCCAGGCTATGCCTCACTGGAGTAATCGAATCAAATGGCCCTTTACTGAATCTAATCTAATCAAAGGTTCACAATAGGTTCACCCACAGCAATGGATCAATTTAAGAGCATCACTTCCTGGAGTCCACAAAAGACTCAGACTGCACAGGGCCCTTGTAAGAGAGATGTTATTCTAGACTGGATCCTTCAAATAGAGACCATCTCCTAACGTGGCACGTTTCTCCTTCCCTGGCTCTTCACAGAGGTCAGGAGAAAAGAGAAGGGAAGCAGGGAGACAAGAGAAAAAGCAGCAGCTTTATTTACTGAGTTCCAGAAGCAGATTTCATGGTTGTTTGGTGGTGATTATTTTCTTGGTTTCCAAAACATCTTGCATTTCCATTTCCAGAACTTGGCAAGACTGTTTCTTCTTGGGGAATGACCAGATCCCATCGTTTTTGCCCCCAAGCCACGAATTGAAGCCACAGACAAAGCTGTTAAGTCTCTCTTCCCAGCAAAAGGCTTTGTGTTTCTGTCATTTTACACCTTTTTTTAAATCTGCAGAGGGAGAGGCGCTGCACTTAATCCACTTACCTGCCACAGGCAACGTGGCAGAGAATTCTCCACCTAAGACTTCAGTGCACAAATTTTCGGTGAACCTCTCAGTGTCACTCTCACCTGTAAGTCCAGGGTTCCCCCTGGTAATCAACTCAAGCCCTCTCACTGAAGCCTTCAGGGTGAACCCCCTGTCAGGCACCGACTTTGAGGTAAGCAGCATCGACCATGAGAGCTGTCCATAAAGTGGTATCTGAAGATAGGGGTGGATGGGGTTCTAGAGATCACTGATCATTTCCTCCTCTTTCCCCAGATTATGTCTCCCCTATTGTAAGACCCAGAAGTCCTGTTGGAGGCATCCTAGAGCCCTCTCTGCCAGATGCCTCTGTAGCCCTTGGACTCTCTTACTCCACTTAATCCAACCCAATTGGGCATTACACTCAATTGGTTACAAATAGAAGATCCATTTCTTGTTGCCAACAACCCTCACAAGCTATCAAATGTTAGGCATGTGTATGGTAACTGAATTTTTGGGGTGGAAGTTTGGGTATTGATCTCCTTGAAAATTAGGTCCCGAAGGTCCTGTCTGGTGATCCTGCTTTTCTATGATTCTATGAGATCAAAGAAGAGACTTATTTAATATGGAAGACACAGCCTTAGTAAAAACACATCTAAATGCTCAGTCCTACTGTGTGAATGTTTTCTCTTGGATAAGTCAGACCCAATCCTTCACCTTCATATTCAAGTTCCATGCTAGGGAAGCAGATGTGGCTCAAGCGATTGAGCTCCTGCCTACCACATAGGAGTCCCGGTCTCTGTTACCCTGGAGAAGACGAGCAAGACGGCGAGCGGGTGGGACAGGCTGGCAAGACGAGCTGATGTAACAAGATGATGCAGCAAGGAGACACAAAGAGGAAAACACAATGAGAGACACAACAAAGCAGGGAGTGGAGGTGGCTCAAGCAATTGAGTGCCTGTTTCCCACATGGGAGGTCCCACGTTCAGTTCCCAGTGCCTCGTAAAGAGAAGATGAGCAGACACAGAAAGCACACAGCAAATGGACACAGAGAGCAGACAGTGAGCGCAAACAGAGGGGTGGAGGGGTGGAGAATAAATAAATAAATAAATCTTTTTAAAGAAAAAGAACCAGTTTTTCTTTAAAAACTAGTTTGTCATCTGAGATTTTCCAAAGTCATTGCTTTCCCTTAGACTGGACAAATCCGCTCTTTTCTACTGGTAACCCAATAAATCGTCTAAGGATGTTTAAGGGGCCAAGTGTCAGGACCTACCTAACCTTTAGTATCCCCCTTCCCCACCACTTTGCTTAGCTGGTTTTTGGAACCTCTAACAGTTATCATCAGCTCAGTCCCTGGTCCTACCTGCCACTCCCCTGGGGTTCTTGTAGAACCCAGTGGGCCCAGCCTGCTTGGCCCAGGTTCTGTTGCTTTCCTAAGGTATGTAGTAGGGATTCTCAAATTTGGCTGATCATCAGAGTCACTGGGATGGGTGGCAGTGGGGGGACTTTTAAAAAAGCGCCTGTATCTGGGCCACATAGTAGACCTCTGAGGGCCAGAGCTCATCTGGGCTTCTCCTGCCTCCAGGGTGGGCCCTCTGCTCTGTAAGGAAAACAGTTTTCATCTCAGCATCCAGCTTATATTCCTGGGCCCGGATGCTGGTTCTGTGACTTAACTGCCCCGTCTATGTGCTCTCCTGACACCTGGCTTGTCTTTAACAGCTTCTGCTTGTCTGTTCCTATAAGCCATGCCAATTGCTTACACTTATATGGCACTTAGTTTATGCAGGACACTGTTGAAAGTGCTTTCTATGTATTTACTCTTTTAATCCTCAGAGCAACCCAATGATTGTATTATTACCCTCTTTTCACAGATGGGGAAAAATGAAGCACAGAGGGGTTAAGTAACTTGCTCTGGGTTACAAGCTCATAGTTGAGCTGAGATTGGACCCTAGGAAGTCTGGCTCCAGAAATCTCATTTTTAAAAACAGCTTTATTGAGTTATAATTCACATATTATAAAATTCACCCCTTTATAGTGTACAATTCCACGTTGTTTTTTTGGTATATTCAGAGTTGTACAACCATCATTACAATCTAATTTTAGAACATTTTTATTACTCCAAAAAGAAATCCCATATCTATTAGCAGTTACTCCTCATTCCCTCCTGCCTACCCTAGCAACCCCTAATCCTACTTTCTGTTTATATGGATTTGCCTATTCTGGACATTTCTTATCAATGGAATCATATAACGTGTGGTCTTTTGTGACTGGCTTTTTCACTTGGCAAAAAGATTTCAAGGTTCATCCTTGTTGTCTATATCAGTATTCCATTTCTCTTTATTACTGAATAATATTCCCTTGTATGGATATGCCACTTTTTTTTTTAAAGGAAATACTTTTGTTTCTGCCTTCAAACTAATTTTTTAATTTATTTTTTCCCCCGCCCTTGCCGCTTGTGCTCGCTGTGTGCTTTCTGTGTATTAGCTGCGTGTTTCCTCTGTGTCTGCTTGTCTCCCTTTGTTGCATCATCTTGCTGCGCCAGCTCTCCGTGGGCGCAGGCCGTCAGCTCTCCGTGGGCGTGGGCCAGCTTGCCCTCACCAGGAGGCCCCGGGAACCGAACCCAGGGCCTCCCATATGGTAGACGGTAGCCCAACCACATGAGCCACATCTGCTTCCCGATATGTCACATTTCATTTAACCATTCATCAATTGACAGATCTTTGGTTTGTTTCCACTTGAGAGGGCTCATTCTTAACTGCTATGTTCTACTGCCTCTGATGTTGATGCTGCCGCTGCTTCATATTTGCATACAGTTTAAAGCATATTCACACACCTGATCTCTTGACTATCATGACTGACCTTGATTTTATTATTTTAAAAAATTTTATTCCTATTTTAGAAATAAGATAATTGAGAGACAGAAAGGTTAATTGATTTGTCCCAGATCTCATAGCCAGTAAAGGATGAAATAACTTAACTCAGGTCTTCTGACTCCAAAGCCCAGGCTCTTCCTCCCATGTTGCTATACACATCTATTGCTTTTTGGTAAGGCTCCAAATCCTTTTTTATGGGACCTACTCTTCCCACATCCCATGTGATTCAAGCAAGACTGTCAGCCAGGAAGAATTCTGTCCTGTCCCTAACCCCTAGAAATGGCAAATCCCTTAGCTCCTCAACTAGTTTAGTGTAGTGTCCTCCTATCCAGGTGGTCCCCTCCTAGTGCCCGGCAGCTGCCCAGGACCCTGGCTTGGCACTAGGAGGGATCACAGGTTCGCAACTCTGAAGATGTTCTTAAGAACTGGTAGCTTCTTCCCAGAAACTGCTTGACATCATCAACCATCCCCTCCAACAAAACCCTATTCTCTGGCCCAAAATGCTTACAAGAGACACTCCTGCCACCTTCAGAACATGGCAATGCCATCTCTGTGGCAGAGCCTGGCCCTTCCTCAAGTAAGCTGAGCACCCTCGAGGATGAAGAATCCGGTAAGGGGGTTAGTGGGCCCAGAGGCCTGGTCACTGCTGGCCTTAGGACTCGGCCTTGCAGAGCCTTCCAAAGGTGAGCTCCAACTCATGCCAGAGGCCAGGCCTCCCTGCTTTAGACACAGTGCTCAGGACTTCTGGATGGGTGCAGAGGATTCATAAAGATGACAACTCCCACGGATGGAGATTTTACCATATGCCAAATATTCCCCTAAACGTTTTATATGAAGCCACGACTTTCATACTCACATCAATGCTATGAAGTGCTGTACTGATATTATTTGCATATTAAAGGTGGGGAAACTGAGGCCTAGAGAGACTGAGAGTCTTGCCAGTTTCACAAAGCTGGGAGGTGGCAGACTTGGGACTTGGGATCAGGCAGGCTGGCCCCAGAGCCCTTGCTTATAACCCCATGCTGTGTTGGCTCACTATCGCTGAGACACCAGAGCTCCTTCAGCCACCTGTGACTAATTATCTGGTCAAGGGGTTTCCTCCTGGAGCTGCCCCAAGAAGGATAGCTCTGAGGAGCCAGGGAGGTGTGACTGCCGAGCTCAGCAGCTGCATAGACAGGCTGGCTGGCTACGGAGCACCATGAGGTCCTGAGCAGGCTCGTTCTGCCTCCCTTTCATCTGCCTGACTCTGAGCCTGACTCCCCCTTTTCCCATCTACTGTGCAGCACTGTGGACCCTGGCTTGCTGGTGTTGTCAATTTCCTGTCATCTTGCCTGACTGCAAATTTGCCCAGCCTTGTCCAGAACGAGCTCAAACTTCACATGCTTAAAACCATCTCTCAACAAAACCGAGAGTGTGGGCTAACAGCCAGATTGCTTGTGACCAACACAGGGCCCCCACTCCCAGCTCTGTGACCTTCAGAGAGTTCCTAACCCTCCCTATCTTAGTTTCCTTACATGTGAAATGGGGAGAAGTTTTACCAATCTATGGCTCTTGTGACGATTAAATGAAATGCTTCACAAAATGGGTTAGCAAGAGCCTAGCACATAGTAAACATTTAAAAAATGGCTGGTAACAACAACAACAACAGTGAAAAAACAAATGGTCCATTTGTAATGTTAGCATCCCAATTCCTTTGGTTCCAAGATAAAAATTTTTTAATCACTTTTTGACTGTAGATTTCCTTCCTCCGATGTGTTAGAGCTAGCTCCCCAGGTGATGAGGCTGGTAATAGGTAAAATCACAGTTAAGGGTCTATTGAAGCTTGGGGTTCAGGAGAGGGTATAAATCAGGAAACAGAGTGGACCACCTTGACAGAGGGGGTTGCTCTGAACATACATTCCTTAAGCCTTTTTTGACTACCTAATGATAATAAAAGTCAGCATTTGCTAGTGCCAGTGTTCTAAGTACATAAAGCAGGTGCTATTCTTATGCCCATTTTACAGATGGGGGAACTGAGGTAAAGTACGTGGGAAGACTGGGCTTTGAATCAGGCAATCTGGCTCCAGAGTCTATGCTCCTGATCCCTTTGCTATATTGCCTCTCACCTACCATGAGCCAAGCACAGAGCCCAGGCCACCTCCACTTTTGTGGATATGAGGTAGATCCTGCTCACTGGTGGGAACAAGATTATCTCCACCTTCCTCCTAGTCACACCTTCTCGCTCCACTGCACCCTCTGTCCATATCTGTGGCTGCCCTCCCTTCTCTCAACCAATCTAGACCCTTCAAAGTCAAACACAATGCCCAAAACCTCCTCGTCCACGACCCCTTCCCTGACTCAGCACAGCTCATAATGTACCTTTCTTTCTGATTTTTCATAGTGCCCTTGGCTATACCTTGTATTATACTGTTTAAGTAGACAAGAATTATTTCCCTAATAATTATTTTTGCTTGGAAACAAAATCAGGGAATGGTAAAGTGACTTTCCCAAGGTCACACAGAAGTTCAGTGGTAAAGATGGGGTCGGAGTCGGGTGTTCATCACTCTAGAAGGCTGAATGTCTCCTTGCTTTGTCTCAGTTGTATTAATTACCAAAAGGTTCTATTAGCATAATTAAGGGCATTTATGAAACTTAGCCTTTGATGTCCCAAAGGACTCTGGGCCTTCTGGGAGTTCTGGGGCTAGGTTGGTGGCAGGGACATGCAGACAGACGTGAGGTCTCAGTACTGGGCCGCCCTTCCTAAGGCTCACGCTGTCTCCAGTCAACTTCAGCAGGACCCTCCCGACATGGTCTGCCGGGGGTCCAGGTGGTGACATCCCTGGATTCTGGTGAGGTCCCTCTGGCCCTGGCTCTTGGAATCCCTCCCACACTTCCAAGACACTTGTACAGAGGACAAAATCCCTGACAACGGGAGAATGTGTGGAAAGGTACAAAACCCACGAAGGCCTGAGAATATAGTAAGCATCACTCCTTATTTATGCAGATGTTCCCAGTGTCCAAGTTGTTTGTTCTTGGACGTGGCCTTGGGAAATGGAGAATGGAGAGATGAGTCCAGATATAATTTAACAGCAATCCCAGGCAAGTGCAGTATACTGCTCTTGGAGATGAGAAAATCCAAGTACATTCAGGGTAGTTAAGGGCATGAGAGGTTTTTCTAATTCTTAGGCTTTCCATCTCTAGTCAATCGCACCAAGATGTCTCCTAAATATTTTCTTTCCTAATGAAAAGCAGCGTCAGAGGCAGAAGTCCCCTGAGTAAAGTGTCACGGGGCTTATGTTGGAAGGACTAAGATGAAACAACTGGTTGCCCTGACAGTAAATGAAAGGTGTTCTCCACGATGCTGGTTGCTTCCTTCCCAGTAATATCCCTTTTGCACACGTGCAAAACAGTTCTTCCTTTGCGTGATTGCTAATGATTTTGCATTTGGTTTTAGGTTGTCACCACGGAGAAGGAACAACTAGATTTTGAAACAGGACCAAACAGCTTTGATTTACAGATTTATGTTAAGGATGAGGTTGGTGTCACGGACCTTCAGATCCTGACTGTCCAGGTAACGGATGTGAATGAGCCGCCGCAGTTTCCAGGCAACCTGGCAAAAGGTAAGGTGCTCTGGGGTGGCAGTGAGTCCAGACGGTGGCATCTGGAAGGACCCTGAGGGATGGAGAGAAACAGACAAGTAAATAAACAAGCAGATGTTTTCCCTGGAAAAGACAGCTGCCTGATGAGCAGAGAACAAATGCAATGTCCTCAGCCCAGCGCTCCCAATAACAGTGTCCAGCCACTGACAAAGCCCCTCTTGTTCATGGTTTCTCTTGGTCTCCTCCCAGCCCTGTGGAGAAGACTGAGGCTCAGACACCACAAATGAGTCGTTCTGGAAGAACGTGTGCTGAGCCCATCCTAGACTTGATACTGTGTGCTAGAGCCATTGGCAGACTTATTCAGTTTCCCCATGGCCTCTACGTCCAGGGTCTGCACAGAGTAGGGACAGGATTAGGTCCTGGAGCACAGGGGAACTTCCTACACAACGTCACCCAGCTCATGGCTTTAAACACCATCCAAATGCCGAGCCCCCACTCCACCCCCACCACAAGTCTGCCTTTCCCATCCAGGCTCCCCCCTGAAATCCTGACTCAAATATCCAACTTGTCTTAGCCAACATCTCCACCTGGATATCTAACCGAGCTCAAATCTAATGTGCCCAGACAAAACTCTCGACACCCCCCACGTGCTCTGCTGAAACCTGCTTCTCCTGTGTCTCTGGATACCACAGTGTTGCAGCATAAAATTCTTGGTTGGCAATTCTTTTCTTTCAACACTTTAAATATCTCATTCCACTGCCTTCTTGGCTCCATGGTTTCTGAGGAGAAATCTGAATTTAATCTTTTAATATTTGCAGAAATGCCTGTTGAAGGTGGATGGCACCTCTGCTAGCACAGAGCGCGGAGGTCCTTCACGCAGGGCTGGTTGTGCCACGTGGCACGGCCTGCTCCTCCCTCCCCTGGAAGCCAAGAACAACTCTGAAGGACATGAAGTCAATTTCTGTTCCCTTCCCTGAGCCTCTGTAAACCCCTTCCTATTCCATCTCCCCTCTTTTCCACTACAAAACGCCTGATTTCTGCTGAGATGCTAAGCGCACATTAAGGTGTTAGCTTAACACCTAGTTTAGGAGGAATTTGCACATAACAGTGGACCTGGGACAGGAGCAACCTCCCAATGGAGGCCTCCATCTGTGCTTGCTTCCCACTCTCTTCCCTTATCACTCCTTCTTCTCCCCAGACAATGGAAGCTTAGGTCGTCTCTCAATGAAAGAAGCAAGTGACGCATTGATCCTGCCTTGGCCTACCTACCTTGGTGCTTTACTAGTTCCTCTAAATGGATGTCTTACCACGGCCTTATCAGTGCCTCCCTCTTTCCCTAAATGCCAGCCTTCTTAGTTCCCTCTGGATGTGGGTGGCTGTTTCAGTTTTGGAATTCCTCCTTTGCATTATCTGGTAAAATGTTTCTTACTCTACTTTGAACATGGGTACAGGTCTAGATCTCTACATAGCAGAAGGAACAAACCCCGGATCCATTTACCAGGTTGAGGCCTTTGATCCAGAAGACACAAGCCGAAACGTACCCCTTAGTGTAAGTGTCCTTGTAAACTGAAGAGGAGTTTGCCTGTGCTGTCTTTGACAAGGGAGCCTGGAGGTCTGTATCTAAGCAGGGTGGGTTTGGGCAGTGGAAGTGGGGGAAATATGCTGTCAACTTCTAAAGCCTAGGGGATAGGGAATGGTTGCAATGGGTAAGGCGGCTCTAGAGGCAGACACCCCAGACTGTGCAATCTTGGATAAGTTTTTGACCTCTCTGAGCTTCAGTTTCTTCTCTGTAACATGGGAATAATCTTCACATGGGGGCTTGTGAGTATTAACTAGACAATGCAGGCAAAACCACTTTGCACAGTGTATACCGAAACTGCTCAATATTTAAAAAATCCTAGCTGATAAAAACCCACCTATATTATTTTTAAAGTAAGCATAAAATATTCACCTCCAAGTCAGGCACTTACACGATAGAAGTACATGCACCCACTCAAGTTGTTCTGGCTCAGGAATTCAGGTTCAGTGAGATTTTGCTGAAGGTACGGATGGCAAGAACCACATCCTCTTCAGGAGATGAAGCCAAGCTGCTTGGAGCCAAGTTAAAAAATAAAAATAAAAGAGTCTCAGGATTTCTAGGCCATAGAGAAGGCTCTGCGCAGGAAAGTTGGCTGCCTGTTGGTTCAGCTTCAGACAACTGACCTCTCTTCTTTCCCTTTTTAATCAGTGTCTTCAATCGAACTACCAGTGTGGCTCCTGGAGACCAGCCTCAGGGGAAGCCCCTTAGTTTGTCCCTGGGTGTGGACGCCGCAGCTCCTGGCACTGCCCGCTGAAATGGCCCTGTGCACTTGCTGCAGCTGGGTAGATCCAGTTGAAAGACGGGGAAAATAAAGAAGCTAATCCACCCCACTAACCTTAGAGCAGGCAACAATCCTGCAAATCCCTCTTTATAGAGAAGAGAACAGAACGCTTGAAACATGACACTGGTAACACCAGGAGGCTGTTTATGTTCATTTGCAGCTTCAACAGGACTACTTTTACTAACTGAAGGCTGTGAGCATTGGGAATAAACTCCAAGACTAATATAACATAGTCTGCAAGGTCTGAAACAAAGCTTTTAAAGATTACTGGCCACATCTTAAAGTTAGGGAATAGTCTGTTTTTATTAGATGATCCTTTTGTCGTCCCCGCCCCCCCAAGTCATCTATTCATTCATTCACTCATTCATTCTAGATTCATTATATCAAAATTTGTATGAATAAGTAAATGAATATACAAACACTTAATGTGTCCTACTCTGTGCTAGGAGCAATGCTAGGTGATTTACACACATCCTTATTAATAATATACTTACAGTATCAATTAGGAATGTATTTGCCTACAAATTAAAGAAAACTTAACCTGCCTGCAGGCAGGCAGTCCTGGACTGGAGCATCTACTTAACGGTGCCATCGGGGAATTGGGCTCTTCCTATTTTTCTGTTCTTTCATCCAGAGTATGTTGGTCTTGCCCTCTTTTTTACTCTCATGGTTGCAAGATGGCTGCTAAATCTCCAATCTTTACCTCTGAGTCCTAAGCAGGAAGAAGAAGAAAAAGACACAAGAAAGAATAAAATGTGAAGGGGGTATGCCAGCCCAGTCTATCCCTTTTTTGGTAGGGTAACAAAAATTGGTCAGAACTGAATTATGTCCTTTGCCACTGTTGTTTGCCAGTGACCAGGGGAAAAGGGATTCTGAATAGGGTTAGGTGAACAACCAAAACTATAGTACCTTGCTTATATATTTAGTTCATTTCAACAATTTCCGAGGATCTGCTTTATGCTGGGCATTCTATTAGAAACTTTGGATACAAAGATGAATAAGATACAGAAAGTTTATGGTCTAGGTGGGAGACATTCATTTATAAACAAAATAATTATCATTCAATACGATAAAGGCTGTAAAGTTTATACAAGATGCAGTGGGGGCAAAGTGGAAGGAATCTCAGCTGTGAAGAAAAATATTTATTTTTAAATCTCCATTTTTAATTTTTTTTTCAAGTTGCCCGGAAGGATTAAGGTCACAGCCCCCTTAAAAACACCTTGTGGGTCAGGTTGTCACCTTTCAGGTGACGAGAAGCAGCCCAGGTGGGGAGCACCTGCAGCAGGTGTTGTCTCTCCGAAGAAAACACGGCACCATCCAAAGGGGCTGAGAGCGGCTGAAGGGTGCAGGGGCTTGGAAGTGGGTGGCTGGAATGGTGGCTTCTGCTGTGAGTTGAGGAGTTGTTTGGGAGGGGAGGCACTCCAAGTTGTAGCATAAAGTGTTGATGAAGTATTTAACACCTGTGCAAGACCTAACAGCTGCACAGAAAGTCAACAGCCAGCCTGCAGGAGCAGTGAACCTAACAGAGAAGGAACCTTTCCCAAATGAGAAAGAGATATCAACAGTTTAAGGAAGTAACATATTATGGCCTTTGTACTTAGAAATTTGATTCTGGGCACTTTGGGGATCCTAAGTGACATATTTTGCTCTATAAAAGTAGAAAAGGGATTGGTTAATTTGCTCTTGACTAAACCTGCCCTTCTGAACCTTGGCTGTCAATCGAAATCACCAGGGAAGCTTTAAGAAGTACAGACACCTAGGTCCCACCCCTAAGAGCCTGATGTAATTGGCCCAGGGGTGGCCCAGGCATGAGGATTTCAAAGAGTTCAAGTGATCTACTGTGCAGCCAGGGTTGAGGACAGCTGCTTCTCAACAGTCTTTCTTTTGGAGTTTTGTATTCTGTGGGGCTGGAATGGGCCTGGGAATCTGCATATTTGCCAAACATCCCAGGTAATTCTTCTAATCAGAAAGTCTGGGACACTGGTTTGTGAGTGTTTCTCAGAGGATGTTTAGGCCCTACTGTGAGAACATACTCAGAATGCTTCTTTAAAAATGCAGATTCCTGGAGACTGAATCTGAATCCTCAATCAGAATCTCTGCAGTGGGGCCCAAGAATCACAAAATTCCCAGGAAACCCTGATGCACACTGTACTTCAGGAAGCACTGAACTAAATAAGCAAGGACAGACCTTAATTATACACCAAGGCACGTGCATGAAGGGACTTGGGCTTGGTTTGTGCTCCATGAGTCACCTTGCTGGTGGCAGCAACTAGAGGTGAAGGTTGAATTTAAAAATAGCTCTGGGACATCTCTGTAACCCTAACTCTTTTAAAATGACAAATTGTACAGCCTTCCTCCAGTGGAATGAAGTAAAACTGTGTCAGAGATAATGTAAAATAGGGGCTAATCCAGAAACCAATGATATTTGCTTTTCCTTTTATCAATTAAAAGACATATGGTTTTAACTGATTTAGACCAGCACCGTCCAATAGAATTATACTGTGAGGCACAAATGAAAGCCATGTATGTCCATTTAAGTGTTCTAGAAGCCACATTAAAAAGAGTAAAAAGAAACAGGTGGAATAAAATTTTAACAATAAATTTTATCTAACTCAATACATCCAAAATATTATCAGTTCAACATAAATATGATCAGTAAACTATTTTACACTCTTTTTCATAAGACGTCTTCAAAATCAGCGTGTATTTTGCACTTATGGCTGATCTCCATTCAGACCAGCCACATTTCAAATGCTCAGAAGTCACATGTACAGTTGACCAGTGGCTACTGGATAGGTCGGCGCCGGCTTTGAGCTGACATTAGATCTCCTCCCTGTGCAACCTTCTGTGTTTTGACGGTTGCAGGGAAGCAGGAGCTCAGAGGCAGGCATTAAGAGTAGGCTCAGAACATGTAGTGGAGGATGATCTGCATATGAATAATTATATTTACTGGCATTTCTTCTCTGGGTCCCCTTGGCTCTGCCCCTTCTCCACCTCCTGCAGGAGGCAACATGAGACCCCCACCCCCACCCCCACACACGTGCAACCCTGACACTTCCTCTTTCCCCTTCTGCTTGGAAATGGCCACTGTGACTGCAGCTGAGCCTCCTTGGAGACTCTAAGGACGTTAATCAGTTTTGCAGCTGGAGGCAAAGTGCTCTAGTGCAGCAATTCCTGCATGAAGGGGCTTTCTCTTGGCCCTTCCATTAGGGAAGGACTTTTGCATAAAGTGAAATGTGCTTTGTCTTCACTAGGGTAGACAAAAGGATTAGATTAAAAGAGCAATAACCTTGCAAGACTAGCTGGGCCACTGGGAGGGCAAAATGGAGAGTCATTCTTCTCTCTCGCTGCCTCCATCTTGTTCGTGTCTCTCTCCTGGCTCCAAAAGGTCTTCCTGGGAATGAAGTGATTGTCATATGCGGAACCTGATCGCAGAAGGGTCCTGGCTGGCTGGGACTTTTCAAGCCCATCGAGCAGCCCCTTATTTCACAGATGAAGGAGGGAACTGCGGTCCTTGTCTGGGCCAAGTAACTCCAGTGAGAACCAAGGTCTCCTGACCTCAGCTCCTATTCATCTCCTTCTACCCTGTTCTGTCAAATTCTGCATTGGTGTCCTGCCGCTTTCTTTCCTGAGCAGCAGCAACCTTCCTCTTTCCCTTGCGGTCCCCGAACCCAATCGAGCCCTGCCTGGTTTCTGCCTCCTAACTCACTGGAAGTCTCTGTATAAAGTGTTTCTACTCCAGGTTCTTCTTAAAATGTTCAAGAAAGAAAGAAACGGAACTGGCAATTCCCATTCCAAATACGTCACCATGGATTGTCCTAAAGATTAGTGGAGCCCAACTCATAAAGAATAGGACCCAGGCTGATCGTGGAAAAAGACAGACAAAATGTGAGCTCTGTGGCTTTATCAGCAAAGGATTACATTATTAATAGCATTTTGCATTTACAAACGTGTCTCTTCTAAAAAATGCCTAAGTATTTGCCTATGCACCACTTAGCGCTTCCTCATAGCAATACGGCACAATCAGGAGCCAAGTTAAAGGCTTGACTTTTTTTCAAATAGCAGTTTTTCTTTTTCCTGGGCACCCTTCCCTGCCTCCCCCTACCTCCTCCCCGTGAGCTGGAATGGGGGGTGGAATAGGGAGTAAGCCAGAAGGAATTGAGGCTTTCAATGAAATATTCAGATTAACCTGAAATATAAAATAGCACCATGGGTGTCATATGTATAACTTGCCATGACCGTGTTGGGAGCAAATGCAGTGTGCTCTTGGTCCTCTGGGTGGGTGGTGGGCTTTTACTCAGTGGCTTGAAGACCCAGTTGCACTCCTGGCCTTTGGAAGAATAGGGGTCCTTCCTTCCCTCTGGAAACTTGGCCCCAGGTGGCCTAGGTGTTGACTGCTCTGTTCCTTAGGAGACTGAAAGCAGAATTCTTGTTGCTTTTCCCCACTGCAGGCCTGAAAGCAACTGACAATGCAAAACCGGCACAGGTTGACCCATTGCCTGTGACTCTGGCTGTCCCAAAGGTGGCCTGCCCTCCCCAGGGATCCTGACATTCCAGGAAACTGGGACGGCTCCGTCTCACCCTCCTTTCTCCCTACACCAATGGTACAATAAAGGGTGAATGCAGCAGGAAGTATGGGTTCGTTCTCTTCCAAACTGAAGCTTTTGTGTCTCTGAGCTAACAGTAGCTGCAAAAGGGATGCAAATAGAGAAACCTGGGGTGGTGGTAAAGGAATATTCCCAGCAGGGAAACCAGAGAGCTTGTTTGACAAGCATTTGTTAGCTGAATTGATCTGATTACTTGGGACTTTTCTCAGCCAGTACTGGGGCAGAGAGGGGCTGCAATTGCTTTTCATTCTATTTAATTTCTGTTTTCCCAGAATGAATATCAGGGGAGCAGCTTTGATTAAACAAGCCTTTAAAAAGGGGAGAGAATGCCAGGTTTTACAGAAAGCCTTACTGAGTCGCTGGCAAATGGCCACATGACACAATATTTTTAGTCTATGGATATTATCTCCTAAGTACAAAACTGCTACTCCATTAACATGAGCTCGTAAGTTCAGGGATAAAAGAAATTAGCCTGGCACAAAAAGAAGAAAAAATCAAGATTCCAGGAAATCAGTCTTTTAATAGAAATTAAAAAGAAAATTCCCATGTTCCTAGTTCTTCAGTTCTCTATACCCTTTCTATCTGCTGCCATTTCTTTTCTTTTTTTCTTCATTTTTTTCTTTCCCCATACGTTGTTGCAACTGCAGGCAGAACTGTAGAAGACTTTATAGACAAGTCTAGCATTACCACATTCAAACAGATTTTTAAAAATATTTGGCAAGATTGTTTTTTGTTGTTGCTGCTGTTTTGCTTTGTTTCAAAGTTCTTTAAGGTGGGAATACTGGACTCAGATGGGAAATGAGCAAAAGAAAATCCCAATATTTAACATTTAACAAATATTTATTGAGCATCTATTATGTGTCAGGCATTTGAGATATAGAAGTGAATGAAAAGAAGCCCTTTCCCTCATGGATCTTAAATCCTGCAGGGACAGTGGCAGTTAACACTTAGTGTAGGCTTACCATGTGCCGAGCACTGCTCTAAGCACTTTAGATGATAACTGCAAGGGGCATGCACTGTTTTTTCACTCTCAATTGCACAAAATCACACAGCTGAGAAGCAGTGGAACCAGGATTCAAATTCAGGCAATCTGGCTCCAGAGCCTCCACACTTATAACTAGTGCCCCCATTTGTGACCCTTCTATTCCAAGCCGGGTCTAAGAGTCCTCCTTCTCTGTTCCTGCTGTATCCTGCCTTTATCCGCTCTCAGAGCAGCTCACCCTCATCTTATTTGTATGGTCCTGCAGTTGACTGTAGCTTTTGTCTGCCATCTCTGTATCCCAAGATTCCACACTGCTTGGAACCAACCAGAACTGGGTACCCATCTCTAGAGCATTTCAAAACACATGTACGAGGGCATCCCAATCCAGGTGCATATAGTAAATGCCTGTCTCTAAAACCCTGCCATTCAGCTGGGGCCTCTGCTCTAAGTCTGTGTGGGGATGCTCTGCAGGGAAGGCTCTGCTCAAAGACACGTGAACACCCCACCTGCACCCAGCTGCAGGCCCAGGCAATGAGCTGGAGAGTTGTCTGAGGACTTGGAATTTAAACAACACACCTCTGAGTACTGCCAAGATGCTTATACATTTTGGGGGGCAAGCAAAAGGGTTCTCCTTGGCATTGCCCAAATAGGTCCTCTTGAAAAATGGGTAGAAACCACCTAAAGAACCAGCAAGAAAGAATTAGTGAAATAAACTCCTATGGTGGAATGCTGTGCCATCATTAACTAACCATACTGTAAAATACGATGTAAGGATATGGGAAAATGCTCAAGATACAAATGAAAAGAACAAGATGTTATCATTTTGATTAGAACATCATCTCAATTTTTTTTGGAAGGTGTATGTTTGCACAGTAAATAATGGAAAGCTATTCATCAAAATGATGGGATTTTACAGTTGATTTATATTTATTTTCTTCTTTAAACTGCTCTGTTTCTCAATTTTTGTATTAAAAGCTTGTTCATTACAACTAGGAAAAAAGTTATTAAATAATAAACAGAAAGTAAACACTTTTGAAAAATGGTTCTAAAGCCTTATATTGGCCCCAAAGGAGACCTTTTATCTATTCTCTGTGCACTCTCTCTTCTCCTACTGGGAGCTCAGCTGTGATCACAACACAGCAAATCGTGGAGTTGGAAACGGTTGCCAGCATTTCCTTTGATTCTAGACTTCAGGGGCTGTGGCTCTGGTTGCAAAACCTCCACTGATGATCTGATCCAGAGATCTAAGGCCTTGAAGATAGATCTTTCACCCTAGCAGGAAATAATGAAAACTTCTAACCTTAGAGTGCTTGGGAACAAATGAATATAAACATGTACACTTCAAGTGGTGGTGTGCCCTTCACATTTTACAGTGTGTTCTCATTTGATACTCACAGCAACACGGAGCAGCTTTGTCATCCCTATGTTATAGACAAGGAAGGGACTTGTCAAAGATCTGATGACTAGACCCAGAACTCAAACCCAGCCTTTCTGGTCTCTGTCCTTCCCCTGCTTCCTTGATTCTACCCACAGAGCAAGGAAGCAATCTCGTTGAACACATGGACATGCCGAAGAGCACATGGACACGCAGGGGTGTTCCTCCTAGGGGCTGGCCCATAGTGGCCTGTACAATTAAGCCTGTGGATGTTCCTGTCAGAGCAAGTGGTGACGGGCAGGGTGTCATTAAAGAGAGCTGGGCTGGGCATTAGGAGCCAAAGATTATAATGACTCAACTACCCAAAGATATGGGAAGGACTTTACCAGTGGCCACATGCCATCTATATCCCCAAACCAGTTCTAACTTGGACACTGAGCCCTGCTAAGTTTCATTCTCAGCTTACACTTGGCCCTTCACTCGATCATTTCAATGAATGATGTTTCTATACATATTTGCTCTTTATTATACCATAAATGATGTAAAGTCAGAGACCAGCTCTGATTCACCTTAGTATTGGCCTTAGTACCTAACACATGGTAGGTATTTCAACAGTGTTAGTTAAAGACAAGATATTGATTCAAAAGACAGAAGATGTCTGGGAGAATATGGACAGGGAGAAGGAGAGAGGATTCAGAAGCAGAGCCTGGCTAGACTGGAGGCCTTTCCTACACTTTCTGTAATGAAAGCAGGATCCAATGACCAGCTTCTTGGTGTGGCTAGTCAGGGCCAGAGACTCAGAGTGAGGAATCTGGAAGGTCTTGATTCAAGAATCACTAAGTCTGAGACCTGCCCATTCAGGCCTCATAGTGACACATCAAGAATGTTTCATGGACCAAGAATATAAAATGGGAATTTAAGAAACTCATCTCCTGGGGAAAGGTGCACAGGTGCACTGACTTAGCTACATTCTTTTTTGTTTTTTAGTATTACCTGATTTCTCCCTCAAAGAGCTTCAGAATGTCTGCCAATGGTACCCTCTTCTCCACAACAGAATTTGACTTTGAAGCAGAAAACAGCAGGTAGCTTTTGCCAATGACCTTGCTTGAAGTGTCTTTGGGTGGTTATTTGAGAGTCAAGGAAAACACAAAGGAGCAGGCATGGTGTAACCTGGGGGCACCTTGGGAGGCTCCGAGCAGGCTGCTGCCCTCCTGTTAGGCTCAGAGAGTGGTGAACCCCAAAGAGGAAG
This sequence comes from Cabassous unicinctus, assembly GCA_029593785.1. NCBI lineage: Eukaryota > Metazoa > Chordata > Mammalia > Cingulata > Chlamyphoridae > Cabassous > Cabassous unicinctus. The sequence goes on along the minus strand of JAQZBX010011671.1, from coordinate 17,401 downwards.
AGAGAACAATTCCATCATCTGGAGGACTCTTTCCCTGTCAAAAATCTTTATCTCCAGATTCCAGAAAAGTATGGGAGAGGGCTCCCAGGTTACTGGAGGCTTGCCTCAGATGCCCAGTCTGGTTTGGGAGTGGCAGCTGCCAGAGTGAAGTGGCTTACAAACACTAAAGCAGCAGTGTGCAGGCCAGTAGGCTTCTAGGAAAGGGCAGGGCTTGTGGATGAAAACACATAGGCCTTGGATTCAACCTATGTTTGCATCCTGGTTCTGCCCAGGTCTGGAACCTAGAGCAAACAGTTACTTAATCCATTAGACCCTAAATTTCCTGACCTGGGCACGAGATGTACTTTGCAGGATACTGTGAGAACGTACAACCTGGCTGACTTGAGCAGAGCCTTGGCAAGATGGAGGCTGTTAACAATAACTATAGAACGAGAAACCGAGGTGAGGAAGAAGGGTGGGCAGAGCAGATCTTGCTACTGTCGGAGCATCCAGGTGGGGGTTGGCCGGAAAGAGGACAAATGCTTTCCTAACCACCCCCACCCTCTTTTACGGTGGTGATGGCAAAGCTTGATTCTTTCCCTTGGACCATCTCTCTGGCAGTTACCATCTCATTGTGGAAGTGAGGGACAGCCGAGGCCTCAAAGCCTCCACAGAGCTCCAGGTGAACATCGTGAACATCAATGACGAGCTCCCTCGCTTCACCAGGTAGGCCTGAGGGCGTGCGGGCTCCCTCAGACAACCATCCTCCTCAGACACGTTTAATAAAGGAAGGAGGGATGCCTCTGGCCTAGAGGAGAGAAAAGAGACAAAAGATCTTCAGTGTCATTGATCTGGGCCTCTGGACTTCTATTTTTCACCTTTGCCCTCCATGCCACCCCCACTCCCCACATTCACCTACACCTTAGGATTATGGTGGGGACATGGGCCGAGCATCTGGTGTATGGCTTGCCTTGTGTACATGGAGAGAGAAAATATGTCAGTTACATTCATAATAAAGTGCCTGACATTAATAAAGGCAGAATCCTAGAGGACACATCACCAGTCAAGATCCCCTAAAGCCCACTCTGAGTGTCCACCTCCCTGAAGACTGAGGAGTGGTGTGTTTGGGGGGTGCCTCCCTCCTGCGGGGCCTGCCCCCGGCTGGGGGCTCTAATATTTCTTCCTGCAAAGGGACATGGCTGTCTGGCATCTCCCGAGTCTAGCAGAGGTGAAGAAGGGAAAGCGCATCTGGCGGGAGGGGTGCCCTGTGGGGATGTGCCCAGCACTGTCCTAGGCACAAAGGGAGACCCGAGCCCAGAGTAGATGGGGATTGACAAAAGAAAAACTTCATGCAATTTAGGTTCTCGGCTTTACTGAGCGATTCATGAATGGGGCAGCATCCCATTCAGAACGTAGAAGGAAGCTCCACCGAGGGGGTGGAGAGGGGAAGCTCACATAGGGGGAAGCAGAAGTGAGGAAATGTTCTGACTGGCTGATATTAAGTTTCCATTTTACTTGGGGGGGGCGGTTCTTACAAAGTGGGGAGCAGGTGGTTGCTTAGGAATGGGGAAGTTAGCTGCCCATAACTGATAGGCTGTATTTAAATTTGGTTTTCTGGGCAAGCCGGGCATTTACAGGAAATAGGAACTTGCGTAAGTTTTCGGTTTTGCTGGCGTGGAGTTAAGTATGGGCACCTCCATGTTGGGCCTCCTAGATTTTATTTATTAGGATTGGGGAGGGGAAGATGGGCTTCTGAGGTAGCGAATGACCCTCCAAATAGCCTGGACTCTTGGTTACAAGACTCCGTCACCCCAGTCCCTGAGTTGGGCTTAGGAGCCAGTCACCAGGAAAATGGCAAAATTACTTGCTCAGCGGTTTACTGCACTAATGGCTGTGGATAATTCAGCACAGTGTGTTGCACCAACACTGGGCCACAGGGCTGGGTAGGGGCTGGATAGTGTTAAGGCCACCCCGCTCCAAGGCTAACTCTGCTACCACTTGGCAAACACGCCACAATTGTGAAACTTCTGGACGTTAACCCAGTCCACAGCCCACGTGTCAACGTGGAAGGAGCAGCAGCAAATAAACTCCCACATAATGCTTCCCATCGATGCCTGTTGCCAGGTTAAACTCTGAAGGAGAGCACCACGCATTTCTGCGGATCTGTTCCTCTAGAACAGGGGCTCTTAACCTTTCTCGTTCCACGGACCCCTTTGCCAGTCAGGTGAAAACCACAGACCCCTTACTAAGTCCACACTGTACTATGTATTATTTAATAAATATATCACACCCACACCAACACATCCTCACAAGAATAATGGTGTTTTGAATTTCAATTCATGCTCCTGGACCCATGGTTAAGAACGCCTGCTCTAGAAGCACAGTCCAGGCAATTTATAAATGGTTGAGACATCAAGCCCAGAGGTGGTTCTGGCTTTAGCCCCCACGTCACTGCCACTAGATCAGTCACCTCTAGGGGAAGGGGAGGGCTGTGGGGCTGGAGCCAGGTCCACTCTGCAATCCGCCTTCCCACATCTCCCTTCTGTTAGTTTAATGGGATTGCAAAGGGAAAAAATAATAAGTCTTCCCAAGGGGCAGAACTTGTAAAGCATCTGGTTTGGACTTGGTCTTCCAAATTAAAGCAACTGACCTCAGCAGAAAGAGAATGTCACCCTGGCTGGATGTTAGGGCATGCAGAAGTCTGCCTGAAATTCTCTGGTTCTCACTTTGGGTTTGAGAGATGAACCTGTCAGGCTCCATCCGTACAGAGAATGTGACCTGTGTGACTGTCTAGCCATTTTCTCTCTGGGCTGAGTTTTCAGTGGGCTTTATGGAGACTTGACTGGTGCTGTGTACTCTAGGAATCAGTTATTATTAATGTGAGCACTTTATTACAGAAGGACCTGACTTACACTTACTCGCTGTGTGTGCACAGTGCTTGCTATTGTTGCAGAGCATTTTATTTTAGGCCTGGGCAGGTAGGTCTTTCTCCCCATCTGTCCATTTCTTTTGTATTTACTCACAGTCCTTCTTCCCCTGGTGCCTGGCACAGTGTCATGCACACTTAATGCACTTATTGAATACTCATTCCTAGGATGAATATGCCCACATTCACCGAAATTCACAACCTTTCCCCTGCATATAGCCATTGTCCCTCATCTGCCCGTCGTCTGGCTCTGGTGACCTGGTGTTATGGGGGAGAAGGGTGGGCAGCAGAACTGGTGTCAGAGTTTTACCCCATTGGGGGTCTGCACTGTCCCTGGCTTGCCTGTGCATTGAACAGAGATTAACTGTAGTCTGAGGACACGTTTATATAAAGATATTTGATACATACCTAATTTTGGATCCCAAGACCAAATAAACCAAAGATTTTAGCTGCTTCCAGGCTCACTATGAAGTCAGCCAAGGAGAGAATATTTTCCCTTGTGGAGCTATGCCATCACCAAAAGGCTGACCAGTCCCTTCACAGGGACCTGATTTCCTGGAGTATCCAGCATGCTGTTTTCCAACCTCTGCACTTTTGACATTTTGAGCCGAATACCTCTTTGTGGTAGGGACCATCCTGTGCATAGGATGTTTGGCAGCATCCTGGCCTTGACCTACCAGATGTCAATAGTATCCCCCACGCACACTGTGATGATCAAAAATGTCTCCAGATATCACCAAATGTCCCCTGGGGGCCATAATCGTGCCCAGCAGAGACCCTTAGAGGGAAGAAAGCGGTGGGAGGAAGTCTTCTGTCCTCTGGGAGTGTGGTGATTGTCACCTCTGGCAATTCCTCATAATAGTCCTTCTTAAGCAATAAAGTGCCTTCAAATACTCTGGGAATCCTGTTAAAAGGCAGATCCTGGTTCAGTAGGTTTGGGGAGGAGCCTGAGATCTGCATTTCTAACAAGCTCCCAGGTAATGCTGGTTCTGTTTCAGTAGCAAAGGCAAGACCTGAAGGTAACCGAGGCGTCCAAGTAACTAAAGAAAAAAATAATTTCTTAGAAAGAGGGGCCTCACAGAAAAGACGTGAGGGCAGGAGGCCTAGCCTGGCCCCAGGAGCTGCCTCTCTCTCCTCTGGCTCTGCCTCCGGTTCCTGCCACCCCTGCCTCCTTGTCCTCCCCCCACCCAGGCCCTCACCCCAACTCTGCCTATAACTGGACCCATCAGTGGGCAGCATCACACAGCCCACTGCAGGTGGGGGCAGACTCCCCGAGAAGGGGATATGCCAGGTAAGTAAATGATTAACAGGCCAGCCATTGGGGTGTCCTCTCAGGCCGAACAAGATTACTCTACCCAACCATGGTATGCGATGGCAGGAGATCACTTCACAAATTGGGGCAGGGGCAGATCCAGGGTGCAGGGAGGAACCCTGGGGAGGGGAGAGGGACAACGACCTGACTCCAGCCTCTTTCTGGCTGCCTCTGAATCTGAGTCAGGGGCTCCTTCCCCCTTCCTCTGGCCCTACCTAACCTACAGGAATGGAGGGATGGGAAAGCCGAAATGTTCTGAGCTCGTGAAATTGAATCCAATCAGGTAGGTCAGAGATATGATGTGCTCCCTCTTAAAGATCCCAAGTGGAGAATCCAAACTTAGGATACTGGCAAATTAGAGGTGACCTTTTGCCCCGCTGAAATTCTTTTCCCTCAGCAAAAGGATTTCCTGCAGGTTATTTTAAACAAAGAGCCTCCCTTGGTGCCTTCAAAATTACTCAATTTACCCAAATTATTTAGTTATGACTTCCGGCCTCTGTCTTATTATTACCTGCCTTTTCTAAAAGGCAGCGGAGGTCTGAAGAAGAGGAGTGAGTCGGCGATTTGGGGTTATCTTGTAAGAGGTCACCCTTGGAGGACGGCGTTCTGACCTCATCTTCTGCCAGGGGACTTATTTCTCTGCTCAGAGAGCTGACTGCATGCTTAATGCAACTCGGGAAGGTGTGCAAGTTCTGTGCATAAATTCTATCTCTCTCAGGCTGAAAAAAAAAGATGAGGAAGATATAAAAAGTGAGCAGAGAAGGTATATAGTTTATCCAGCTTCTAGTGGCAGCCATGGGATGGGTTATCAGGAACCAGGCAGGGAACTGTAGTGCTGGATGTTATACTGGATGCATGTTTTGAAAAAAAGGAATTCAGAGACATTTTGCACAAGAACTGGGGGAAGAAGAAAGGAAGGCTAGACAGGACAACCATCCTTATTTGTTAATGCCAAGGCCGATCTGACACAGCATCAGGCAGAGACCAGGGCCACTGTCAGGCCTTGCAGTAACAGCAGGTGCACATTCTTTGCATCCACAGGGATGTGATCCTTGGAAATACAAAAGCCAGTCACCCCTTCTTTCGGCTGCTGAGTTCTCCCTCAGAGCACGTTGATGCAACTTAAACAGCTCAGTGCTATATTTAGCACGGACCAAAATACTCACTCCCAGACTCCACCCTCCCATGCCCCTGAAAAGGAGCTGTGTCTGCTGTTTGTATTCCAGCCCAAGGCGAGTGTTCATGATTCCGGAGGAGCTGAGCCCAGGGACCATCGTGGCCAACATCACTGCTGAGGATCCTGATGATAAAAGTTTCACCAGCCACCTCCTCTACAGCATTACCACTGTTAACAGCTATTTTATGATAGATCAGTGTAAGTCACACACATACCGTGTGCATCCTTTAATTCAGTCAGTCACTTGAATTGTTTTACAGGTATTTTGTCTGTCTTTTAGTCTGGGGCCTGATTTTCTCTCTAAGGTCATTATTAGTTACCAAGGTAATAGATGTATTAAAAGCCACTGGCTTGGGGGTTGTGAAACTGAAGGGAGCCCAGTGTTGACAGCTAAAGCACCCTCTACCCTTGGTGGAGGTAGTATATTAGGCTGGATGGGTCTTCTGAAGAAATGATCTACATCAGCGCTGTCCAACAGAAATATAATGGAAGACACAAGTGCAATTTAAAATTCTCTAGTAATCACATTAAAAAAGTAAAAAGAAGCAGGTGAAATTAATATTAATGGTGTATTCTATTTAACTCATTCCTAAAATATTATATTTTTGACATATAATCAATACCTAAAAATTATTAATGAGCTATGTTACATTTGTTTTGATAGTGACCCTTTGAAGTTTGGGGTGCATGTTACTCTTAGAGCACGCCTCAGTTCAGACTGGCCACGTTTCAAGTGCTAAATAGCCACATGTGACCAGGAGCAAGCATGTTGGACACTAGAACTAGATCAATCTGACGGATAGCTGGGAATTATTTTCCTATCTAAGAGTTTCTCCCCCCTATAATAGCCATCTTTTCTTGGGGCTTAATGCATACCAGGCATGCTGCTGAGGGATTCGCATGCCCTGCATCTCAAGTACTTAGCACAGTAACCCAATTAACTATCATAATCCACATTTTACAGATGAGGAAACTGAGGCTTAGAGAGAGACTCGGACTGGTTAAATAACTTGTCCAAGCCTCGCAGCGCATAGGCGGTGAAGCTGAGATACAAAGCTAAGCTGCCTGACTCCAGAGTTTGCTCTCTTCACCACCACTGGGCCATGTCGCCACCCTAAGTCCAAGTCACATCACCAAAAAGCATTCACTTTACACAATGCTCCTGCATAGCAGAGGGGTCTCCTTTCTTAGATGCTTTTCCCTTGTTGATTTTGTGGGGGCCAGCATTGGACAATCCCCCAAATAGTATATTTGCCCCATAGGCTTTAGGGCAGAGGGTACCTCTTCCCAGGAGAGGCAGGGCAAACCCCTGAAAGCTTCCTAATGCCCTGTCATCAGGGACCTCACCCAAGGATGACAGCTGTGGTTTAGAACTCTGTTCACTCTAGTATTAGAAATTTGACCTTTTAAGAAGTATGGTATTTTTGGACTCTTTGGTTGCAAGTAACAGAAATTAAAGCGAGGCAACCTAAGCAAAAGAGGGGGGAAAGATAGGGGAAATCTATCAACAGGATACTGGGGATCTCACGGTCAGGGTCCAAGAAGGGTAGGAACCAGCGCTGGTCCCGGGACCCCAGTGGCTAGGGTCCTTGCCTTTTACTGATTGATCTGCTGTTAACCTGGCTTGTGCCTGTCAGTTCCAAATGTTGTAGAAAGAGAATCCAGCAGGTCCAGCTAGAGTCAAGTGTCTAATAGTCCATCTATGGGCAAGGCCTGCTGCCAGGGACCCAACCCTTAGGTTTAGGGTGAATAATTCCAGGAGTAGCAGGCCACGTACCCCGACGAATGCCTGACACAGGAACGTACAAGGATGTTCTAAAAGATGTGTTTGTAGAGAGGCTATTTATCCTCTGTGCGAGCGAGTCTTCATATTGGAATGTTCTTTTACACATTTTCCCAAGTCTCCACATTCCCCTACTCTTTATTTCTCTTCAAAGGGTCATGCTCTAACCTTTGCCTTCTTAGTGACTGGTACAATACACGTGGCCCACAGGCTAGACCGAGATGCACGTGAATTAAGACAAAATCCCACCGTTTCTCTGGAAGTTCTGGTGAAGGACAGACCCTACGGGGGTCAGGAGAATCGTATCCAGATAACCTTCATTGTGCAAGACATCAATGACAACCCTGCTACTTGCACCAAGTTCACCTTCAGGTACTCAAGTTTTGAGACTGGTACTGGGTATTTTAACTCTCTGGGGGCCCTTGACCCTTTGACTTCTCTGGTACATTCTCAGGAGGAACTGAAGAATATGGGAATTTGGGGACATGACTCACTAAAATAAGTAGATTGGAACAGCCCTGTTTGAGACATAGGTGTTTCTCTCTCTCTCTCTCTCCTTTTCTTCCCTCTATTTCACTTTCCTTCCTTGCCTTTGTCTCCCTTCTCTTTCTTACTCTCTGAAAAATTATTTTGTGTTTTGATCCCTTCTGTTACATGCTAATCTCTGTGGTGAAAAAGTATCTCAGGGACTTGTTAGACCTTCTCTGGACTGTACCTTTCCACTAGTGGCAAGACGGTGCTATTAGTTAGCCGTTATAGTAGATGCTTGAGATTTAGGATTAGGAACTAGGAACTCCCAGAGAAACAAATCACCAGTAATATGAATAAATCAAACCAAGCACTTACCTAAAACAAAACAAAGCACCTAATTCGCCCTACACAGTTTAATTGCAGATAGACAAAAAGGCATGGAAAAGAAAAAAGCTGATTCAAGTGGGATGTAGTTCTTTTGTATATTTTGACCTGTTCTTTGTCTCACAATCTCACATTTGTTAATAATAAAATCCCTTGTGGTTTTGAGTTAATATGCCTTTTGTAAACAGTATTTTTGTTCTATTAACTATTTTGTCAAAAGCCACAAGATTACGAATTCCCTGGGTTAGCTTCCTCTCCGCAGTTTCTTAACAGCCAGTCTCCAGTTTCCTGGGAGCCTGAAGGGGCTCCTCCCCGGTGGCAGGTAGGCATATCCTCTGCAGTGAGCCTTGCCCAGCGTGCCCTGCGTCTGGAGCGAGGCAGAGCCACAGCAGCTTTCCACTTTCAGTGTCCCTGTGGAGAGTCTCCTGCTGAGTTTATCTTTGGTTTTGCAATTTGACCTTTCAAAGCTCCAGGTTAATTTGGACACAGACTTATACCTAATAGTATGGCCATACAAAAGAACAGATGATCTAAACTCAGCAATAGAAATATACCTTCCTTCATTATGCTCATGATTGTCTCCCTGTTCTCCCAATTGACACACTCAGCATAATGTTTGAGAATCAGTGTGGTCTTGAGTCTGATATCCAAAGAGCTAAACTCTGTTCTGGACACATCCCATCCCATCCACATTCAAACACACACACGCACACACACACACACACACATGCCAGAGAGAGATTGGTCTCCTCTCCCCAACCCTGCTCTGAGCCCCAGGAGGCTGATCTGTATGGATGACATCAAGAGGAAGACTGAGGTTGGGGTGCTTATGCTCCTGGCTCCTGCCCATGTGAACCCCGTCACCTGTGTGTCCGTCTACCTCTGAAGGCCTCAGCTCCTCTAGGGCAGCCCTCTCCACACAGCACCCGCCAGCCCTGGGTCCTGGAATCAGGAACTGCTCTTGCCTCTGTTTCCTTCAGGCCTGGAGGTGGTAAGGGAGCCCCACTCCTACTAGTCCTGGGGTATTGTACCATCCCTTGAAATTTCCATACACCCTGTGTGCATCTTTGTAATAGTACCTTTACTAAACCCTCCTAGAATTATCCTAATTTGCCATTTGCTTCCTGCGGGGACCTGATAAAGTCAACAATAGCTTTGATCGTTTGATAGATTCCCATCCCAACCCTAAGCATTCATGCACCTCAGAGTCTGTCAGACGGGTGGAGATGTTTGTCATGGGTAGTTAGGGTTGTGACTTCCACACCATTACATGCATAAATCGACCCTATCCTCTGTTAAGAGGAGTCTGGGCCCTGGGTATGGAGTAGAGATGATGTGAGAGCCACTCTTTTACTTTCTTTGGGAATCTAACTCGGCTAGCATCCCTTGTGGCTCCAGTGCATCCTGGGAAATTCCTCTCCTTGGGCCCTGCCCCTCTTTGTTCCCCTGCCTTGAGAGGCGGGGGAGGGTTATTATGGTTGGCCTTGGGGTTGAGGGGTAAGAACTCTGGGTACCTGTGACTGGAGAGGACAGTGCTTTCTTAAACCTTCCTTGTCAGTTTTCTCCCTTTGGTGCACATCTGTTAAGGGTATATTCTAGCCTCCTGCAGTCCACAGTCCCTTGATGTGTGGGATGAGAGTGTGCACACTGTGCTCCATATTAGCTGGAGAAACCACATTTCCAGTGTACCAGACTGTCCAGGCAAGCCCATACAGTGTCCTGCTCTTAGTAATCTCCTCTCCAGCTTAACCCTCAAGGCAGTGCTAAGTCAATAACTGGATTAATTGAAGATAACTCTAAACATCATTCAAGTTCCTCTCCTGGACTTTCTCAGTGAGGGTAGCTCCCAGGCATCCTATGAAAATCGAGGAGACTGTCAGTAAAAGGGTTCCTTCCTCTAGTCCCAGAAGTGGAAATTTTTACTTTAAAGGCCCAGCCTGCATATCCCTTGGCTCATTTGCCTACCACGGGAGCTGAGAAAACCCCGCCTGGCATCACCTGCCATCCTCCCATCCCTTCTACCTTCTCCATTGCAACTCATGCCAGGTTCCAGGTTATTCATCTGACCAAAGCAGAAGCACATAAGCAGGTTTAAACAAAATAAAACAATAGAAATGGTGCTGCCACAGTCTCTGACAAGACTTGTCCCTAAATATTTATTCCTTCTTCAGGGGTCTTGGGCGTAGTCCTTCCTGCTGAGTAGGTATGAGCTGGCAGAAGAGTGGGTGACATGGTCACCATCACCCACTGTGACCAGCTGGGTCCAAGGAGGCAGAATGGCAGTGTGCTAGGTGGTGGACAGGACCTAGAGAAAGGCGGATGCCCCTTGCTGTCCCCCATTGGTCTATGCACTGGTTGAGGCCCCACGGTCCTCCCAAGCTGGTGTTGAATGAGCCCAGGGCCCCCATGGAAGCATCAAAGGCTCAGTGATAGCCCTTGCCCTGGTTGTAAATTGTCAGCCACTTGGCTGAAAGAGCTTCACAAGCTGTTGAGGGTAAGTGGTGATTGGGAAAGGAGTTAGGCAGAGTTGCCTTTGCTTGGGAAGGGAACTAGTGATCAGAAGGCAAGGGGCTAGGGCAGCCGGCCTATGAGGCAGGGATTGATGAAGAGAGGGTGCCATTTCCCAAGTTGTGTGTTTGGGGAAGAAATACCAAGTGTCAGGTAAGAAGGGAAAAACAGGCCACTCAGTCCGGAGGGGCAGAGTGTGGAGCACCCAAAATGTCTGGTTTTAGGACTCTGGATTCCTCAGATAATGCCCAAGGCTCAGATCTCCCGAATCCTCTGTGGTCTGAATCATCTATGATGGAACTTAAAGTTTACAGTGACTCTAACATAGACAATAAAGAATCGTACCTGGGTGTACTGACTTTCTTGGACAGGTCTTCAAACCACTCTTTCTTCACCTACAAAATGGAGGCAAGAACACAAATCTCTTGGGGATGATGGAATTAGAGATAGTGTTTTTAAAGGGCTTAGAATGATACAGCAAATAGTTGGTATTTAAGAAATGGTATCTACTCTAAACACTTCATAGAATCATGACCTTATGCAATCAAGACGCTTGGGCTCCAATCTTGCTGAAACACAGAGCTGACCTTTGCCAAGAAGGCATCATGGAGGCTTGGTCACACCTGCCAGGAAAACTTTCCAGGAGGCAAACCCAATTATCCTCAGCAGCCTCAAACCATCTTTGCTGTCAGAATTTGCTCCAGTTTTGCTGAGCTTGGAGTCCATTTTGGCTGCCATTAAGAGAGATTGTGGAACGTGGAGGAGAGCAGAATTTGGTCACAGAGAGGGGTGATAGTACAGAGGATTAAAGAGGATTAACACATGTTAGTCTGGATCTGAGATGTAGAAGCCAAGATGGACTAAAGGTGCAAGGATTTTATTAGGGGAGACTCCTGTGGGAGAAAGTGGGCAGAGATCTGGCTAAAACTGGGGAGCCGTCAGATGGCAATGCAAGTGAAGGGAAGAAGGGGAGGTGGGCGGAACGCCTTGGGCTGCTGTGCTGTCTAAGGAAGTTTCGGCAAGGCCAAAGTCAGCCGTCAGAGGACAGGAACAGGCCAGCCTTAGTATCTCCGCCATGACCAGTTGTTGGCACATTGCAAACCCAACCGGGGATCTCAGATCACGGCAGCTGGGGTCCGTGGTCAATGATGTAATTGCTCTCCCGTAGTTGAAGGTCTGTGAGGCACCTCCTCATTGCAGGCACAGTGTATTTTTGTAAGGAACTTTGCCTAAGGCAAAATACGATTAGGTAGGTGGCAAAAAGCCATAAATTCCCTGCCTACCCCTTTGCAATGTGATTTTGCTATTCCTCCTGTCAGGAAGTGGGTCTCTTTTTCTATTCTGAATTGACTCTTGACCACGTGAATTGCTTTGGCTAAGGAAACATTCACAAATGTGACTCAGCAGAGGCTAGAAAAAGTGATGGTGCGCTGGGACTTGCCCTCTCTTGCTGCTTTTGGGACCTGGACATCTCCGCGTGGAGAGCCTGCATAGCCTGCTGGATGGGAGACGACGTGAAGCAGGGCCCACCCCCCTTCTTGCCACCAGAGTGTGAGGGAGGCCATTGACACCTTCCAGCCCAGCTGAGCTGCTGGCTGACCACAGGACAGCCAGATAATCCGCTGTGCTGTGAGAAATAAGCAACGCTTGTTGTTTTAAGCTACTAGGTTTGGGGCTGGTTTATTACGTAGGAAAAATTAACTGACATGACTTAAGTCCATTTTGTAAGTGGAGAGACTGAAACCTGGAGACACGGTAAAGGCCCTCAATGAATGGAAACCTAAAAGTGTCAATCAGCTTTCTTAGAGCCTCCCGTGCCAAGCTGGGCTCAACCAGAAGGCATGGGGTTTGGGGGCAGCTTTTCCCACGTGTGCTCTTATCCCAGGCCCTGGAGTCAATTGCGGTGGGGACTCTGAATGCAACCCTTAATAGGCCTTTATTGAATGAATGGTACCAAGGTGTTAGGAGGCCCTTCTGTGACATTAAAGCCATGAGAACACTAATCGAGGTATTCCCAATCTTCAAAGTATGGGGGCGAGGGGTGCAGGGGTACAGGGATTTTCCCTCACCAAATTATAAACTCCTGCAGGCAGAGGCCAGAATTTCTATTTCTATTCTATTCTTCTTCAGTGCTGTGCTGCTCTCATAAACTAGCATCCATCCACTCAGCAAATATTTATTGAGTGTCTACTATGTGCCCAAAACAAAGCAGACAAAAGCCCCTGGCATGGTGGTGCTTACATTATTGGGGTGGGGAATGGACAATAACAGGATAAACAAGTAAAATATATAGTACAATGGATAACAAGTGAAAAAAAAAAAAAAGTGGGAGTAGGAGAGGAAGCAGTGGGTGGGGATTGTGACACCTGAGACAGGGCAGCCAGGAGAGGCCTAAAGAAAGAGCGTTCCACAGCGAGTGCAAAGACCTTGAGGCCAGAGGCTGGTGCAGTGTTCAAGGAAGTCCAGGAGGTCAGAGTGCGGGGAGTGAGCAAGGAGAAGCGTGAGCAGGTGATGGGGTCAGAGAGGTGGGGGGAGGGAGGAGCACGTTAGGCAGGGCCCTGCGGGTCAAGGTTGGAACTTTGAATGAAATGAGACGCTGTTTGGGATTTAGGAGCAAAAGAGTGACTTGCTGTGACATTTTAACAGGATCCCTCTGGCTGCTGTGTTAAGAAGAGTTTGAAAGGAGGCAAGGGGAGAAAGCAGGGAGACCGCTTAGCAGGTTATTGAAATAAGCAAGGACTTGCTCTGAATTGAAACTAAAATAGAGGTGCCCGGCCTAAGACAGAAGGAACGCTCCAGCAACATTTGTTGGGGAAAATATTGAATCGTATTTTTTTGCCAGCATTATGGTGACTGAAAGAGCAGCCAAGGGGACGTTGCTTCTGGACCTGAACAAGTTCTGCTTTGATGATGACAGCGAAGCACCAAACAACAAATTCAACTTCACCACGCCATCTGGAGTGGGGAGCAGCAGCAGATTTTTACAGGATCCAGCTGGCTCTGGGAAAATCGTGGTCAGTAACGGTCATTGTAACATTTAAAGGGCATCGGGGAAGGTGGCCTAACATGCATAGTGTGTTTGCTGCCCCACAGAGAGAAATTTCCAAGGTAATGCCCCCTCCGAGCGGCTGTAACTAACAAACTTAATAGTGACTCTCTTTTTCCCATTTGCTCTTTATTTCACCTGGGTCCTGGGAATCATTTGTTCCACATTGTTGGGCCTGAGGTGTTAAGGACTGGGTTCTTTCTTGCCTTCTACACAGTTTGCCTGCCTGTTTAGTGTGCCTCGAAAGTTGTCCTCTGGGTTCAAGCACTTTTGTTTATTTGAGCCCTCAATCCTGGCCCAGTAGGCATGGAGTGCACAAGACAGCAGCGCCAAGACCATGAGTGCGTCTTGATAAACTCGGCATGGTAGAATCACTGGAGGCCCAAATGGGAATGAGAAAATGAGGTGGTACAGGCAGCCCCATTCCTCTGCAGCAACTCCAAAGAGGCAAAAACAGAACTGGAAGAGGATTGGCATTAAAGACGGGTCTCAATGAGCCATGTGCGGGAGGGGTGTAGGGAAAGAGAAGAGGGGAATGGAAGGGCAGGGGAAGGCAGGGGTCTCCAGAGTGGTTTGCACCCAAAGAAATAGCCTCAAGAGGAGTGAGCAGACCACTACCCATCTTCTCACCCCACCTCCTTCTGCACATCCCATCCCAAGCTCTCCTTCAATCCCCAAGAAAGGCTTACCAATTTTACTCATGTCATGTAAAAAACAATTTCTCTTTTTTCCTATTTGGGAAATTAATACATGTTTACCAAAGAAAATACAGGAAGCACAGAAAAGCATTGCCCTTTCAGTTAGGGCCATCATTGATCATTTGATTCATTTCCTTCTTGTCTTTTTTCTATGCCTATCTTTTATGCATATCCCGTACATAAATGCATAAGGATTTTAAATAATGAAATTATCCCTGCATACAGGCTTCTATATCCTGCTTTTCTTCAACTAACTCGAGGTCCTGAACCTGTACTTTTGGGCAATAGGCAGGATGAACATCTTTGTACATAGATTCTCTCTAATGACAAACTCTTTAGAATAAGGTCTTTAGCAGTGTGCAAAGGTGTGGACTTTTTTTTAAAGCTTCTCATATATTTTGCCAACAGGCTGTCCAGAAGGCTTTTGCCAATTTACACATCCACAAAGCAGTACATGCAAATGTCTTTGTCAGTATTATAAATGGGACTGTTCATTCTGCTTAATCTAATATCTCTCTTTTGATCTAGTTGATTGGTGATCTGGATTATGAAAATCCAAGTAATCTAGCAACTGGCAATAAATATTCTGTGATAATCCAGGTGCAGGATGTCGCCCCTCCTTACTATAAAAGCAAGTATCATTTTGATTTATTTCGTGAGGCATCCTCCTGAGTAACGACGACCAAACTGCGCTAGGCAGGAGTAGGTGTTGTGTTAGGTAACTGTGTTCAAAAGGAGACTTCAAAAGAACCAAACACTTGGAAGTCATCCCGGCCTCCTCTGCTTCCTACACCAAGTCCTCTTTTCTGTGTCATCTCCTAAAATCTCCAGGGTCTGGCCCCTCCCTGCATCTCACTGCTACTGCTCTTAACGCGGGGCCCTCCTCTTTCTTGGCTGAAATAAACACTTAAGGGTCTATCTGCCTTTAGTCTGTCCTCTCTCCAAGGCATCCTCCACATTTCTGCCAGTGATTTTTAGGAAATGCAAATGCCATCATATTACTTCCTTGCTTAAAGCCCTTGAGTGTCTGCGCTCAACTTTCAAGTTCAAGTTCAAGTTCAAGCTCTTTGCCTTGGCATAGGAGGACTTTGATCACCTGGCCCCTGTTGAGTTCCCTAGTTTCAGCTCCAGTCACTCCCCTTGAGCCCCCCTTTTCCCTACTAGGCCAAACAGCTTGCAGCTGTCCTCAGTGAATTATGCTGTTTTATACCTCGAGCTCTTTGTACATGCCTAGAACTTTGCCCCCCGCCCCACTCTATTTGTCTAATTCTAAAGGTCCTTCTAAGGCTCAGCTTGCCACTTCCTCCTGGAAGCCAGGCTCCTTCAGCTTCCGTAGCACCATGTACTTGTGTTTATAAAGTGCTGCTACCCTAAGCACCTTGAGGGAAGGGTCTGCCACGTCTTGTTCGCCTTGTATCCCCAATATGTTGCATGGAGCCTGGTATACAGAAGACGCTTTAAAAATGTCGAGAAAGCAAATGGATGCATGAGAACAGAATATTGTGATATAACTTTTAAATCTATCTCTGTTTTTAGAGAACATCTACATTTATATCCTAACAAGCCCAGAAAATGAGTTTCCTCTCGTCTTTGATAGGCCATCCTACATATTTGATGTGTCAGAAATAAACCCAGGTAAGTAACAGCTAAGACACAGCTCCCAATGTTCTTGATGACTCCTTCATCCAAAGGCAGCTCTGCAGAAGGGAACACTTCCTTGGAGAGGCCCACAGTGGTGTTTTGCTGATTAGTGTTTATTACATCCCTTTTTTTTTTTTTTTTCCAAATTGTCCTTGCTGTGGAGGAGCCCTTCAGGTGAAATCTGGATTTTGAAAACTGTTGATTTAATTGCATTTCTCTGAAACCCCTGATTGCTTTCTTGTCTGTTTGCCTGATTCGTTAATCCTCTCTATTTGAAGCCTAAATTTTCTCTTGGTCTCCATTGTGATTTTTATCCAGCTCACTCAGAGAATTGAAATTTAAAAGATGAAAAAGTTTCCCATTCTCAGATTTCCTTCACTTAAAAGCAAAATAAAGACATTTTCTCTCTCCTTTACGAGGATTCACTGGAGGCCTTCTTTCCTGCACTTTATAACACCTTGATTTCTGCAGGCTCTTCCCCGATTAAAGAAAACGACCCCCCTTTCTGGCTCCAGTTTCTTCCGGTCTCTCTCAGTTTGAAAGCAACAATAGTAACTTTACCAGAATCTTAGATTTCCCCCAAAAGTTTTTTTTTATTTTTTTAGGAAGTACCGGGGATTGAACGTGGGACCTTGTTCATGTGAAGCAGGCACTCAACCACTGAGCTACACCCACTCCCCATCCCCCAAACTTTTGATCCTTTAATCACAAATTGCTTCTTCCACATTAAAAAAACAAAAACACTCCTGTACTAGTTTCCTAAGCTGCTGAAAGCATATACCATAAAATGGGTTGGCTTTTAACAATGGGAACTTAATTGCTTCTGGTTAAAGTCTGGAAAAATGTTCAAATCAAGGCAATGCTTTCTTCCTGAAGACCAGCTGCCAGTGACCCTTGGCGCCTCTGTCACATGACAAGTCACATGACAGCATCTGCTGGTCTCTCCCTTCTCCTCCTGGTCTCCTTGCTTTCACTTCTAGCTTTCGTGGTTCTCTCTCTCTCCCTCTCTCTGTCTCTCTCTCTCTTTCCATCCCATTTATAAAGGACTCCAGTAAGAGGATTAAGACCCACCCTGGGTCATGCCGTAACTGAAGTAACCTAATCAAAAGGCGCTACTTACAATAGGTTTACACTCACAGGAATGAATTAACCTTAAGAATATGATTTTCTGGGGTACATACAGTTTCAAACTACCACAACTCCCCTCTAAAATTCCCCTCCCTTAAATTTTATTCTCTCTCTTTATGATGGTCTCCATTTCCTGACATTAAGTCCCCCTGCATGGCCTTATCTGTTTTTGCTTGTTGTTTGTGCTCGTTGTCTGCTTGTTTTTTTGCTCATTGTCTGCTCGTTGTATGTTTGTTTTTTCTTTAGGAGGCACCAGAAACCAAACCTGGAACCTTCCATGTGGGAGGCAGGCTCTCAACTGCTTGAGCCACATCCGCTCCCTGTTCATTTTTTTTTTTTAACCTGTTG